>JAXGGA010017406.1:0-24431 GCA_038373865.1 Uloborus plumipes | reverse complement strand
GAGTTTTTAAAACCTTCACCAGCCTTTTCAAACTAAAAAAAAAATAATAATAACAAAGAGAAATCTGCCAAACCAGTTTCAAGGGGGGGGGGGACTCCCTTGCTCCTGTAATAAATACGCAATGGATTTTCTTCCTCAGAGCTCTGTCAGAGATTAAATTAAAGATTGCGGTTAAACTATTAACGAAAAAAAAAGAAAAAACCACTGTGATCTTTTAAAATGAAGAAATAAGATACATCTTTAATTTGAGAATGAAAACGCATAATAAGGTTATTGAACATGAAGGACAATTGGGTGTTTTACCTGTTTCACCATGCATATAACAGCAAAACAAAAGCTATATTTAGATATTCAAAACCAACCAGCAAGCTATAACAGAATAAAATCGATGACACAAAGAAAAACTGCCCAAGCATTTGGTTCATCAGATGAGACGGAGAAGTAGAGTTTTCTTTCTTTTGTGGTCTCTCTCCTTGACACTTGAAATCCTCGTCTCCTTCTTGATACCATCTGTTTTACAAAATGACTGTTGGCTGCTTGAAAAATTTGACCATTGAACAATCTTGACGTGGTTATAGATTTTCGTGGGAGATAATAATAGCTTATGAAACTATCATTTCATCAGTGGTGTGCCAAGCAATTTTTCATGTATGAAGATTTGAAGCATTCAATCATTGCTGAACAAGATGTATCGTTTTACAGGATGTTCAGCAGGAGCTTATTCATAAATTAGCTCGATCTATATCTTTTTAACACAGTAGGGCTGAACAAACAAGTGATTGAGTAACAAACAATGAATATAAATACGTGTTCAGTGTTCTTTAAAAGGCAATTTAAAAAATAAATGAACAAAGCGAACATAGCGGATGCAGATAAAACAGAAAATTGAGAATTAAGACATAGTACTTTCAGTTTAGGAGATAAAACTCTGAATTTAGAGCATTCAGCAATCATATTTGACATAGTTAAAAAAAAAAAAAAAACTGTAGTTCACTAGCGTAGCGCAGGGTTTGTCGTAACAGTTGTTGCATGACCATAAAACAGCACACTAGAGCTGTTAGTATGACTTAACCCTTTATGTTCCAAATTAATTTAGCAAATTTTGAAAATCAGTTGGTTCTAAGGCCCCCTACGCCTGAGGGCCCCAAAGAAAACTTTTTCCGATTGCAGGTACCATCTGTCGGCCTCTCAGCGAAGTACAAAGAGTGGTACTTAAAAGCTTCAGCATGATTCCGGCCATATAGGATTCATAATGCTAAATTAATATAAGCGGGACTTTTGAGTCCCGTCCGGGAATAAAGGGTTAAAACCAAGGCTTCTAAGCACTGACCCCCCCCCCTCCCTCGCACACCCCTCGATAGGACCTTGCTAAATCCGCTTGTTGTCGGTCTCTTGAACACGAGTCAAAGGAGACCCCCCGTGTAGGTTGCTCCGCTCGCGGCCAAAGAGGGACCGGCGCGTCAACCATTTTGTTTCACCCCTTGTTCAGAATCGATATCATGATTTGATTGTTGATTGTAAATGATAGTCATATTTAATGTAGAAATGCAATCAAAAGCAATGACTGCCCCCCCCTCCCTTTAAATTATTTATGCTAAAAATAGTGCAAGTCATTTTGTTTCGAAAACGAAATGCAATACTTCATGTATCTATTGCTATTTTATATTTTTGTGAAAAATTATTAATAATCTAAAGGCTAAAAATACAAAATAAATATTACTTCAAATATGTAAAAGGATTTCAAATTATTTAGAGCTTTTTACCGCAAAAAAAAAAAAAAAAAAAAAATTCGGCTGTAAAATAGGTCAATAAAGGTTCTTAAAGATGCGTTCAAGTAGTTAAAATTTTATAAATTTAATACAAGAGTGTTGACACTTTTTTAGCGAAATTTCAGGTTATAATTATAATGCAAGATCCACCCTTAAGACATTTTATAGCACATTACTCAAAAATGAGAATGCTCATTTTAAATAAATAAATAAATAAAATAAAAACATAAATATTCTTTATTTTTCCAAACATCAAAGAATATGTATGTTCTGAAGAAGAAAAAAAAAGAGGGGGAAGTAAAATTCTATATACCTGATAACTTATCGTTTGCACTTTTAGTTGGCACTAACTGTCTTTAATTTTGATGATATTTGACATTCAAAAACTATTTGATTGAAAAAAAGTCAAAAGTAAACGAATAATAAGTGCGATCTAGAAAATATCTCACATCAATTTTGAAGAATTATAGAACAAACAAAAAATTACTTTTGCACTACAATACGGAAAGTAAATAAATACAGAAAGATAATTTAGGCAACTTTTTCTCAGATGAATTTTGTTTTCAGAAACACAGTACACACATTTTTTTCTGCATTAAAAATAAGTTCCTTGTAGCCTCCAAAAGGCATGTGTGGTGTAGCGTACATAGACTTAGGTGCGCCCACCTGCAAGATTTGTAAGTGCGCCCCTCCCCCCTACAAGAAAATTATATATAACTCTAAAAAATATATTTTTAGTGTGACTCATAGTGCTATTTTATCGTGCGCCCTCAGACATCTTGCACCCCCCACCCCCCGCGCCGAGGGGTCTGTGGGGTACGCCACTTTGTGTACGCAATGTTTTATTTCATTTTGCGTTTGCAACATTTATTGTTATTATTTATGTATTATTATTTTTATGTATTTACTTTTGTTTTATCATTTTCTTTTCAACTGTATCTTGATTTTTATCATATACAGTCCTAACAGAATAAAATTTTTTGTCTGAAGTTTTCTTTTCTTTTTTTATCATCTAAATTTAATATAACTTAGATGATAAAAAAAGACTTATAAATAATAATCACTTGATTTCCGTTTTGAGAATTAATCCTGATTTTAAAATACAGTCAGTACCGTAATAATGTGATCCAGAGTGGACCAAAATGGTGGGCAATTTTTTTTTTTTTACTGATCATTCGCTTGTCCGAGAATGTAGATAGCCCTCTCGTTGCACCCCTTATCTCCCCTTCTCTCGGGTAATAAATCTCCTGGCTGCTCTCGACCAGCTCTCGCCGAGAATGTAGAGCCACGGTAAGAGTAGAGAGAGTAAGGGTTTGATTAAGGACAACTGAAAGACATAGAAAATGTCAAAAAATGAGTTTTTCTAAAAAGTGGATATGTTCCCCTTTAATAAATACCTCTTCAATTGAATTTGAACAACTCAATTAACGCCTTTCCGTGTCCCAGAAAAAATACGATAATATTTTCCGTAGTAAATATTCTTTGTCTGGATGGGTGTAAATAACACTTATTTTATCAAAGCCGATTTTTAACTTTTTACAAACACTAAATAGTGCGTGAGTATTTTTGAAACAGAAATTACACGCTTCCGTTTCTCTATTTTTTGAGTCGGATTTGTATTATCCGACTGCGTTACGCACACTCAAAATTGCTAAACAGCGTTAACTATGTATAAACAGGAGGCAACTTTCGATTACGGCCAGCGATATTTCATCAAAGAAAAAAAAAAGGAGAGATTCACTTTTCACTAACACTCCAACTTCATTAACATAATAAACATGATTAATTACGAAGCTGGATCTTCCTTCTCCTTTTCTGTTAATAACTATCAAAATAATCAAGTGACATTTGGCCTATCAGGTAGAAAATTAATTCACTTAGTGGAACTACGTGTTCTAACTTTGATCATGTTGGTGACAATTCTCTTTTTTTATATCAGAAGAAACCAAATATAGGTTTTATCTACTCTTCCTTTGTTTTACGCAGGCATTGTTTACATTTTTGATAGGTCCTCCACTTGAATGAAGAGTTAAATATCACTTCCTTCGCATTTAATAATCATTATCTACTTATGAGGGTACTTAGTAATCTACCGCTTGACTTAAAGCAGAAATCAATATTTCTTTCGTTCTAACTGCTCAATTTTCCCTTTTTAAACGATAATAGGTTCCCCTGACGTGCTAGCGAGCCAATAAAAAACGATAATAAGTACTTCCAAATCTCCAAAATTACCCTGATTAAGCCGTTAACAGCACATTCTGCAGCTAAAACAGAGGCGATTTTCGTCATCGATTGGGTTGTAATCGATGAAGATTAATTTCTTCATCGGTTTTTTGACAGCAGGAAATGGTAATTGCATTTTTTTTAACCAGGCAGAGGAAATTTTTGCTAAGGAATAATGGATGACATATTAAGTGATTCTTACCTTCAGGTGAGATATTTTAATTTTGATTAAAGTTGTTAGGCTTAATGTTTCCTTGCAGTTGATTGCTACTTTTACCACTTATAAGATAGCAGGCGCGATAACAGGAATTGGTTATCGCTCGTTTGATAGACGTTAAGTAACAACGAAAGATTTATTTTCTCTAAAGGTTTCGGTCCATAAGTTTCATATGGCTGTGCAGAGAGTTTTATTAATACTGTCGCGAGCTGGTAAAGGGCAGCATCTGCAGAAACAAGTTTTTGAGATAGTTGAAGATTTTTTTTTTTTTTTTTTTGAGTTCCCTCAAACAAGAGAAGAAAATAGGAATGTGGGACATATTTCTCATGCTTTATTTTCAACTGAAACCAAATGAGCACAAAAATGAACCATAAAACTTAACAGATAGAAAACTAAGTTAGATAGAGGACAAAAGTGCAAAAACATGAAAAATTGAAAATTTTCAGATACTGTCGTTTGCCTTCACAGGGCAGAATCTTGTTTTCAAAGCCTTTTTCTGATAAGTAATGTAATTCTTTGAAATGTTTAAAATCAGCAGTTTCTGAGTGACTTACTTGGAAATTAAAATCTTAAATGCTTATTTTAACCTTTTTCTGGCCAAGTCATGGGAGAGGGAGCAAGTAAGTGGCTCACCTTTGGAAATTTCCTGAGAAAAATAATTTGAAGAAATTTTTTTGTGATATTAGGTAGGAATTTGGGAACAGGGTGCTCTCTCCTAGAAATTTTCTGAAATTAAAAACGAAAGACCACAATTGAGACTCTCTTTGGTCTTGTCAAGGGACTATTCTTCAGGTTCCTGGGAGGGGCTTGTGGCTGTCCCACTGAGTTTCAGAGAAATTAGCTACTAATAAGAATATAAGCTAATTTCGCATAAGTTCTTCCAGTTTTTTTTTTTTTGTCGTGTCTATGACTTAGCCGAACTAAATAACTCCATGGATCCTAATAACTGCTTTTGCGATTTGTTGGATGTTATCGCCATAAAGGTCTACGAGTGACGGCAATGCACCAATTTCCCTCAGGTTCGCACTTATTGCTGGACACTCTAAGATATGACAAGGTGTTTAGCTGTGTATCTGGGCAATTACAACAGTTTCTATAAACCCTTCTACCCTCTCCATCAATCTTCATGTTCCAGTTCACAAGCATATTTAAGAAAAAGGATTATTCAAAGCCCCCCCCCTCTTTTCCGTTTTCCCTATTTTTTCGTACGCATTCTCTGAAAAATCCTTAACTTTTTATTATTAAGTACCATTAAATCTCTCCCCGCCGCTCCTCCTAGTATTTCACTCTTGATTTATCCCTCACAGCTGATTTGCGATGATTTTCACCACTTTTTATTTCTTTCCTCTTTCCGACAACTTTATTGGTTTATAATGTTGTACCTAATCTAGAGCGCCCTATATTAAAACACTCCAGGTAAAGCAGTTTATCGGGGGTGGGGGATGTAGTCACATCTTACAATTTTAGCTATTGGTTGGAGCAATTTTTGCAGTTTCAGCTGTTACCTTTGCAGCAATTTTCGCCATCCTACTCTGTATATGAACATATATTAGGATTGGTTATAGCGTCAAAAATCAAGGGCTGAAGGTGGTTGACTTCCTCCACTAACCCCCTATTGCCAGGGACTTCCCGAGCTTAAATTTTTGGGAGGGGGGGGGATTTTCAATTTGCTGAATGAAATTCCGGAATGTTTCGAATGATAAAATGCGACCATTCACACAAACTTTATATCATTACTTTATGGGAAAGGTCAATAGGTATCACTAAAAATTAATAAAACAAATCCAAAAATTTATAAAAAAACGAGCATTTTCAATCGTTTCTTCAGATGATTGAAATATTTGACCTTTGATAAATAATAACGGGGGTGTATTTTGAATTGTCAAAACGATTGATTGAAGAAACAAACATATTCACTGCATGACAGATCAGCAACCGAATTTAGTTTTACAAATTGGTTCTCTTTATTTTCAATGGTAACAGATGTACATAAAAAACGAAAAATTGCAGCAGCTACATACGCACACAATATGTATGATTATATGTATGATTAAAAAAAAAACAATACTATCCCTGAATTTGCCGAATCGTAGGCCCGAATTTACCGAATGAAAATTTTTTGGGAGGTCCCAGTGGCTTCCCTGTGACCTCCCTTCGGTGCGCTCCTGCCTCTATTGCTGCGGCTCTAGAATATGCATATTTACAATTAGATTACAGCTGTTGAAAGTTAATGGCAAATAAAAAAGCGCACATACTTGTAGAACATGAAGCGTTTTGTTTCTTGGCAACATGAAAGACCACCGCTAGTCAAAGTCAATTTGCCAGATAAGCTTTTCTGCAGTAAATGTCAATGGCACGTCAAAAAAAAAAAAAGAAATCTTCATGATCACAGGAATAAACTATCTTCCCCAACGTGCTATTGAATCCAAATTCTTGTCAATATCGCAAGACAGATTAAAGATCAAAAACGCGCAAAAAGACGTCAATAAAAATAAAATAAAAACCATTTCAGATAAAAGATTTTTACACCAGGAAATCATCATTAGTATTAGGTACAAAGCGTCAGTCGGTTCATTAGCAGCTCCCCCCCCCCCTCTTCTCATAAGTTATTAATTAAACTTCTGCTTGGTAAAGTCCTCCAAATGGAGAGCGTCACGCGAGCACATGTTGCTTCGTGCCTCAATTTCTGGGATAATAACTGAATTTGAAACAAGGTTTTAAACTGCAGATTATGATTTAATGATGGGTTGTGAAAGCCATTAAATAAATATCTACGTGTATCAAATGATCATTTGCTTGTCGATTAGGCCATTGGCGGCCTTTTTTTAATGAGTTGTTTTCACTAAAAGATGAGTTTTGTGATAAGAATTCCTGCTTTTAGTGGAAACGGATGCTCACTGCATTATTCAGTAATTGTTTGGCCTTTAAAAGTTGGGTGGGGATTCATAAGATTAATTAAAATGATTAGCTAACAGCAATTCTAAATTACCAGCCATTTTGCTCAAAAAAAAAGAGGGGGAGGGCTACATTTTCTTGTTTTGTTTGTTTGTAGAACTGCTTAGTAAAGTACAAAAGTGTTATTGATGTATACATACAAGCACGTCAGTTCATGATCAGGAGACTCAATAGGAAAAATTTGGAGAATGTACACCAGATTAAATGAAATAATTATCCAATACAACTACTGAATGCGAATGATTCTATTAAAAAAAAATCTTTAAGCAACTACTTTCTTGCTTTTGTTGGTGCATAGAAGTGTTTGGTAAAATACAGTCTCGTTATTGAAGTTTCTTTGATGGCTAAAAATGCGAGCACACCAGTTCTTAGTACGGGAGATAAGTTGATTAAAAGTTGAACAGAACTTTATATGAAATACTTTTATGGGCGATTCTCTGTAAACTCGTTATTTTTCACACGAAATCTGTCCGGGCACGGTTTTTTGAAATGTTCGTATAATTATAATACTATATGCTCAGAAAATGGATCTATTACTTTGGTTTGAAAGAGAGCCAATCGAAGTTTGTGTTTTTCTGATAAATCATGATAGGGGATAAGGCCCCGCCTAGTATAACTAGGCAGGGGACTTTGCCAGGTGACTGTGTTTTTGCTCTTTGTTGCGTAATAGCTGCGAAACTATTGGAGCGAGACTACCTATAAATTTAGACACAAATCGTGGACATTATAACAAATATGTTTTAATTAATTGACATTAATAAAATAATTTCCTAGGGACTGTTTTCTCAACGACCCTGATGCATACTTTCATCACAAATGTGGCTCTCAAACTAAGCAAAGTAGCGTTTCAACACCGTTCTCGGCGACTTCGGCAAATTCACACTGATTACTTTAAACTTCATGAAAAAAAGAATTTGCAAAAGTTATAGATTTTTCGTATTACAGCTTTGAACTTGTTGCAGGGGACTGTTTGAAAAACTCCAGACAGAATTTACATGACAATTTTAAGTTTTAGAAATTCGTAATTATACCTTTTTCATAAGAAAAATATAGCTTCATTATTCTATTTTTAGATATTAATTGCCAAATTTATGTAATGTCAATAGGTTTTTTGAAATTACTATCTTTAACAGTTAGATGGTTAGACTATGGGATTGGTGTTTTTGGCGCTTAGATAATTTCTAGAAAAAAAAAATAAATTGTTATCACTCCAAATACAATTGGGCCACAAAGCATTAATGCTTTACTTGTATTAAAAGCGAAAATTACTTTATTACAGTTTATTATTTTTAAAATACTCAGCCCGGACATCCAATTACCAGTTTACAGAGAATCGCCCTTATAATAACATGGATCGCTACACAGTAAACAATTCAAAATCATTAATCAAGTTGGAATTCAACGATGAAATCACCTTACATCGGTACAATTTGGACGCCCAAATGAAATACGATTTTGTTCTATTATGTCGCGTTTTAAACGGGTTACTTCAAATTCGAACAAGTTCTAGCCGCACAGAAACAAGCTGAATCTGATCGTTTTAACAACTATATTAGGGTGATTCTACGGTCAATGCGTTTTTTGTGTCCCCAAAGAAAAAATAATTTGTTTAATTTCACACTCATTATATCACTAGTAGCCGCTATTTTTATGATTGTAGTGGTAAGGGCCAGACGAAATTTCAATTTTTAGGGGGTTTATCGATACCAGGGGAAAATGCGTTGCCAGGGGAGTGGCACTATTGGTAGAATTCTGGTTTTATTTACGATTATTTCACTTATTTTTCGGTGTAAAATCATAGTATGGACTCATTTCTATAAAACCTGTAGTCAAAATTTTTTTTCGTGTTGTAATAAAATGAAAAAAACAATCTTAAAAACACGACCTGTTGCATGCAAGTCGCACCGCAGACCCTAAATAAAAATACTTCCCGCATTATTTACGTTCATTCAAATTGCTTTCACAGGGGCAAATAATATTAAAAATGAAATTAATTATGCTTGTAACACAGTTTTAATGTATATTTACCCTTTTTTGGAACAAAACTGCCAGGGGAGTGACGCCAGAGAAGTGACAAAATCACACATTACCTATAAAAACAACATCACGCGTTCTTCTTACCAGAACTTCACGTAAACCGTGATGTCTGCACACAACAAACATAACATTATACATACGCACACTTATGTAACGATGAAATATAAAAAGTTATACTTACCAGGGGAAATACTACAGCGACTGGCGCAGCACGCTTTGAGGCACTTTCAACGAGAACCGATTCAATAATATTCGAATTTTTTTAAAAACTCTTAGCTTGCTTTTAACTTTACTCAGTATTACACTGGTTATTCGCAATCAACATCATCCTTATGCATTTTTTATGCGAAATTTCAGTCTTTGAAGTTCGCCAGGTGAGGGTGACACTGTTGATATGGCCCGTTGAAAAGTGTATTTTTTAACAATAATAATAAATATTTTTTCAATGTTTACTGATGAAATATGTTTCTCTATTAATGTAAGTGTATGATTATGGCAAAAAAAGTTATGCCAAGTTAGCAAAAATTGAACGTCGAACATGTTTGTATAAAAACTAGTATTTGAACAGGCCAGGGGAGTATACATTTAGGACTATTTTCAGCTATAAATGCTAAAATAAAATAATTGTAGTGAATTAATTAGGTGGTCCATATAAAAGATAATAGTCTGTAATGCTTAAGCATACAAAAACATTAATAAAATCAGTTTAACATGAAGTTTTTCCATTGGCCGTCTGAATTCAAATAGCGTAGAATCACCCATTATGCACTTAATAACACATACATACCTTTATTCCAGCACTTTCACAAGTTGTTCAAAAATGCATTGGAAAATTATAAAACTTATGAATTTAAGCAATAGCTCAAACTTTATACGCACGTGTTTTGCAACTTGATTCTTACCCACAGGTCTTAACGTAAAAAAAGTTTCCTGATTCATCCGCTAGGGTTCTTTCAACTCTGCTCTTCTCGAGGATGGAAGGCGAGGAAGGCGGTAAAATTGAACGATTTATCCCGAACCCCCTACAAAACAGAACTCTTAACAATTTTATGCACCCGCCAAAAAATTTAAGAAAAAGTTATGACTTGTATTTTTTTCACAGGTTGTGTTTAGAGCAATAATGAGTTTTTTTTTTTTTTTCAGAAGCCATCAGCTTCAACATACATGAGGACTGCGTACTATGCGCTTTGCCTCCTGACAAACACAGGACAGATTTACAGCACAGAGAGGATGAAATAACATCCATGGGCAGGGCAGGGCAGGATTCGAACCCGCGACCACTTGCTTACGAGGAGAGTACTCTACCTCTAGGCCCACGTGGCCCCCTAAAAATGAGTTGAAATGAGCTTTTTTAAAGAAGAATTGAAACTATTTTATTTTTAGTGCACAAACTCGTTTACATCAATTTCTTACTGATTTTAAAAAGAAAAAAAATTTGCCGGGGGGGGGGTTTCATGCAATTTACTTTTACAGTCAACAACGCTTTACGAACTGTGATTAACAACAGAGCTTTTTTGAATGTCCACGGGACGTCATTTCACGTTTTTCCAGGAGGGGCAAAGGGTCCAAACAAAATGCAATTTCATCGGAAAACATAAAAAACCACGCCCACTTATATGTAAATACATTGATTTCTCAAAGTCAGGGGGGGGGGGCAATTGACCTCCCTGCCCCCCCTAAATGACGGGCCTGAATGTCCATAAGATATTTGTAAAATGATAATATGCTTGCTATTGTCGCATTGAGACCATACAAACTTAACCCTCGTGGGTTCCTTGGGGTCATATGTGACCCCAATGCAATTTCTGTTTAATATATTTTGTTAATCAACCATTTGTTTTTAATGGCATTTTGTGGCTTTTATTCTTCTAGTTTTCTATTCAAAATAATGCTATTATTGTGTTTTATTTTTCCCGAATTGCATTTTTTGCACATAAGACCCTTGGGGTCACTTCCCCAGAAGGCCAAAAAAAGAGGACGTTGCAACTTTTGTCCAAAAGAACTGAACAGAAAATGCATTGAAAAATGTCATAAGTGTTTGAAATTCACTTGCAAAAATCATGTTTTTTCAGGTCTGTAACAGATGTAAATAAATCTACAGTTATTGTAAGTTTTGCTCTAAAATTATAATTTTAATTCATAAACTAAATTTTACTTTAATTGTATCTTTTTATTTTTTGTTTTTTTAGCATTAAAAAGTGTGTGAACTTAAATAATGCATGTAACATTCAATAATTATAATGAATTAATTAAAGGAAGCATTGGGGTCGTTTATGACCCCAAGGGTCTTGAGTGTAACTGAAATGGGAGGGACCCACGAGGGTTAAAATATATTCAATAATGATGCGAGAGTTCGAATTTGACTGATTTAGATTTTTCTTTTTAAAACGCTCGAATAATCCCATTCAACGACTGTTGATTAAAACGTTCACAGTGTTCTGTTCTGTCAGTTCAGAAAACGGGATATTTAAGCATTGCGTATGTGCCGGGACAACGAGAAGAGCTACCAATCAGGGTTCGCCTCCGCTTGAAAAAACCCACTATATCGGAACAGTGGGTTTTTTCAAAATTTATTGCATATTGAAAACATTTACTTCAAAGAAACAAACTAGATATTTCGCATATTTTGATCCACACTTAGAAATCGGTATTGATCAATTTAGTTATAATATTTAGTTTGTTATAATATTTAGTCTTGCTCAGTACCTGGTACAGAATTTGCCATCATCCTTTCCTGACAGTTTATTAGGTGTACAAAATAAAACTGCAAGTGAATTCCACTTTTTTTTTTAAATATTTAAAAGATAAAAAAACGCAATAATTATAGTTCAGTATCAATTTAAAATATAATTTCAATTTAAAATATTCAATATTATACAATGCTTTTTCCAGATTTGTTGAAGAAGTTGTTTTAGGAGGTCACAGTGACCTCCTCAGGGCTCCTCTGGCTCTATGAAATGTAAAAGTATGTGTACAATGTTCGAATAGAGAATAATATTAAAATGATTCTTGAAAAAAACCGAAAAACCCCGGGTTTTTCATCAAAAACCTGAAAAAAACCTGTTTTTTGATTAAAAAACACAGGGCTTTTTAAAAAAACCTGTTTTTTTTTTTTCAAACTCTTCTACCAATATTAGCAGTATTGTCCCCTCAAAACGGTACGTATGGTCGCTTTAGGTATGAACGAATTCGGAGAGATATAATTTAGTCAACTCTTCTTTCTGGATAAAATCATAGATGTATAATATCATACTATAAAGCACGGGCGCCCATTCCTCCCTTTAAGAGTAAGGATGTACCCCGAAGAGAGGCTTCAACATAGAAGAAATACCCCTAAAGTTAATAATGGCACAGTCTGCCACACGATCTTCCAGTAATCAACTAGGGCACTTCAAGCCTGTAATTTAGGGAGACAAGAGGCAATCCCCTATGGGTTTAAAAAATTAATGTTTTTGCATTTAAATGGGAGTGTTTCTTGTTGTTTCCGGATAACATTTGCATTCACTATACACCCCTACAGCTTACACCTCCTACCCCCTGGAAAAATTCGAAATGATATATGCATGTTGGAATGTTTTGATCTAGGCAAAAAAAAACACTGACGATTAAAAAAATACTTGAGTAGTTTTTCAAGTTTGCAGTTATGTCGGCATTCCTGGGGTGCCACTGCTTCGTTTTTTTCATTGGCAGTTTTAACCGCTAAAAAACGGCAAAAAAAAAAAAAAAAAAAAGTTGAAAGTTGCGAATTTGAAGTTCCAATTTATGTAAATGTTAAGGAGCTGTTCGTGAACGATATCACTCCTTTTTTCTTCAACAAATTCAACCACTTCTCCCTCTGTCATAAAGAGTCACTCTTCACTTTACCCCTCTTCTTGTCACATGTCACACTGTTTTTTAAAAACATATTGTTGTGCAAAATTGTGATGTCATTTTTCATCACACACTCCGTCCCGTTGTTACAAAGTTCACAATTTTGCGAGCGGCTTCCGCCTTAAAGCGTGACATCAGGAGCGCCCCGAGCTCAAATTTGGTTGGGGGGAATTCTCAATTTGCTGAATGAAATTCCAAAATGTGCCGAATGATAAAATACAAGCATACACACATATCTTATACCGTTAATTTATGGGAAAAGACATTAGGTATGACTAAATAAAAAAAATCACAAAAAAATGAGCATTTTCAATTTTTTCTTCAGATTAATTGACGATTATTTGAACTTTGATAAATAACTATGGGAGTGTATTTTGAATCACCTAAACTATTAATTGGATAATTTATACATTATTGTTATCTACTTAATACATATTAAAAAAAATTGACAGCGGGACTGATCATAAAATATTGCATTTTAATGAAAATTTACATATTAAAGCATATTGATCTGTTGGCAGGTGTGTGCAACTTAATTAAGTTTTATTAATCGGGTCTAATTATTTTCAAAGGGAACAAATGTATATAAAAAAGGAAGATTGCAGCAACATACATAATATTTATTCGTAATTGCAAAAGAATATTGCAATAATATCCCTGAATTTGCCGAATCGTCAGTCCGAATTTACCGAATGAGGAAACTTTTTGGGAGGTCCCAATGACCTCCCGTGACCTCCCTTCGGAGAGCTCCTGCATGATATCATCTGTGGATTACACCTAAGATGTTCGTTTAGTATCCCAAACTATTTATTAATAGAGATGGGCGAGCCAATGAGCTGAAACATACACATAATTCAATGCTCTTTCAAGACGGAACAACACACTAAACATAGAGTGAGCATAATAATTGAGTAATCCAAAAATATCCCTCATTAAAATGGACGCTATTGGCTATTGTCTAACTAAAATATCAATAAAATATTCTCCATTTAGAAAATATGACGAATTTTTATATGTGCTTAAACTTCAAATCCCTCCTAAAATGTGCACTTCTTTAAAAGCAATTTAGCAACGCAATTTTCCGCATGCCAGAAAACAATGGAAAACCGACAAAATTTACAACGTCCTGTATTATAACTTTCCGAGAAGCGTAGCAGTTGCAGTAACACGCTGCTCAATAGTAACCGAAAAGGTCAAAGCCAAGTAACTTTTTTTTCTTTCCAGAAGTTCTCCTTACTTAAAAAAAAAAGGAAAGAAGAAACTGAGAAGAGGAAACTCTGATTAAAAGAAAGAATTTAAATGAGAAAAAAGTATCATCTTCATTTGAGTCGTGAAACTTTTTAATTTAGGCGAGAATAGTTTTTTCTCCCCACTGATAATGAACCCAATTACAAGGTGTGTAATGTCTTCCCTTAAAGCAGCTGAAGTGGTTAAGTGTGTATCGTGTTCGCCTTCAGAAATATATTCAGCAACCCCCCCCCCCTCTCCCCTTTCCCCAACCAGAAGAAGACTTGAATGAAAAGATTTAATCATGTTAGAGGTTTTTTTTTTCTTCTTAATCAATGAATTCTGTCGTCAATTGGCAATTGTTCTTACGTTGATTGCATTTTTTGTGTCTTTCAGCACTCTTAAGCAACTGAAGAACTTGTAAAATGAGAAGTTTTTTAGGAACTTTTTTGTGCGTTACCCTCCCCCCCCCCTTTTTTTTTTGTTCCACGATATTCGCAATCAAATGAATTCGAGACTTAATTGCTTCCGTAAAAAGGATTTCTATTCAGTATACTAGGTAGCCCCTTTTCTTCAATATTGGGTTCAAAACCCAATCTGCATGCAATTTTTAAGATCATAAAAATTACAGATATAAGTAAATAGTAGTTTAAGCATTGCATCTCTTCTTCGCTATCTGCTTCACCTAGTCGTATCTCCGATCAGATTTTTAGTTCCTTTAGTTACTGTTAGTATTTTTTAATTGAATACATATTATGGGGGTCAATTAACGACAGATATATTCATCGAGATTACAAGATTTTTTATAAATATCATTAGACTTTGTGTATTCGATGCTCGTTCAACTAAATATCTGTGATAACTCTTCTTAGAGAGACTTTTTCAATACAAATTTTATAATGAATTTGCAAATTAAATGCAACAAAAAGGGGGGGGGGAGAAAAAGCGAGATAAAAAGATAAAAAGGACGAACAGTAAAAGAAGACCAGCTAACAATGGGAAAAGAACAAAAATAAAAAAAAGAAAAGAAAAGGGGAGGGGGTAGGGAAAATAGAAAGTTACAGCTTAATGTGGAAAAATAAAAAAAAAGAAAGAAAGAGAAAATTTCTCTAAGGCACTGAAAATCGAAACAAAATTTTTTGAATTTAACATCACCTTCTTAGACCTTTTTGTGGTGATATACTTGTAATTCTAATGCAATATATACGAACCATTTCATTAACAAAAGTATTTCGAGGCACAATTTTAGTATGTTTCTCGTTCAGGAAAAGAAAAAGATATGCAGTTCTGTATTTATAACATAAATTGAAAAGGATACATTTGGAGAATTTTTCCTGTGAATATGTTGTGCATTAATGTTCAAATCCTTGACTCGCTTCTCAGAGAACTAATTAAGACTTCGAAACTAATATAGCGACTAATTAATAAACCTAAGGCTTTAAGCTAAGAGGTGCACTAGAAAAAATGAATGTTGTTTTTACAGTATAATACAGCTAATTTTATCGTAAAAACTGTAAAATTTGCTAATTTTACAGTAATAAGCTATAAAATTGCTAATTTAACAGTTTATTACAGTGCATTTTACATTTTTAAACTAGAACCTCTGCTTCCAGTATTATACTGTTATTTTTACAGTATAATACAGCTAAATTTTACGGAAATAAACTGTAAAATTACTAACTTTGCAGTAAGAAACTGTAAAATTGTTAGTTTTACAGTTTATTACTGTGCATTTTACAGTTTCAAATTGGAACCTCTGCTGCCAGTATTATACTGTAAAAACAACAGTTAATTTTTTGCAGTATACCTCTTTGAAAAAAATCCTACCTGTGTGAGTTTTTGTCATGGGGGCAGACTTGCGAAAATTATTGACGAGGAGAGGGGGGAGTCAGACGTCACCGGAGGTCAAAGAGGCATTAAATTCCTCCAAGTGAAATTGGGTCTTCTCTCGGAAAATTTTAAAAATTTGTACCTTGAAAATGCCATTTTACCTATTTTCTCTCTAATATGTGACACAATTCTTTCAAGACAAATGAATCTAAAGATTGGAAACTAAATTTTTTAGTTCAATTACACCATTTTAATTGTCTTAAGGGACATTTTAAAAGTTTTACTGTGTGATGAGCAATGCAGTAGACACACATTGCTTGTGGCTATAACTCTAAAACAACTTTTGAAGTAAATTCAACTGTCTCATATTTGAAACACAGTCATCATAGAAATCCGCTTAAATTATGAAGAGGTAAGTCCCGGAGCACGAGCACATATTTTAAAGCTTAGAAAAGGGTCGTCGAATTGATATCTGGAATTTCATGAAGATCTACAAATTCCTCAGAACTTTCCCCATTGTCAGAAATTTCACCATTCCTTCAATGAAAAGTAACTCATCCTCAAGTAAAACACTACATAAGCAAAAGCACTCACTACTCCATCTAAAAAGAAAAGACACACACACACAAACTATTTGGGTGGGTGACGTGGCGGGGGGGGGGGGGGGGGTTGAATCACCCAAACCCCAGTGAGTAGGCGCTAGTAATGTAACCCTTTCTTTAAAATTACGCTCCCAAAATTCAGATATTATTTTTATTACCATTTTTTCAGTAATTCGTCAGGAGTTAGCACCAGATTAATTTAATCTTGGGCATCAGTTTTAAGTTGTTGCACACATTGTAAAAAACAAACTACTGTTTACACAGTATAATACTTTCAGCAGAGGTTCCATTTTAAAACTGTAAAGTGCGCAGTTATAAACTAAAATCAGCATTTTTATAATAAATTATTGAAAAGTAGCAATTTTACAGTTTATTACACCAATTATACAGTTTATTATCACAGAATTAGCTGTATTATACTGTAAAAGCAACAGTATATTACTGGCAGCAGAGGCTCCAGTTTAAAACTGAATGCACAGTAATAAACTAAAATTGGCAATTTTACAGTTTATTACAATAAAACAGCAATTTTTAGTTTATTACTGTAAAAGTAGCAAATTTTAGTTTGTTACTATGAAATTAGCAGTTTTTTCTGTACAAACATTATCTATTTTTCACAATGCATAAAGTTTCCCAAATCACCTATACGAAGGATTTCAAAGCAATCTGTATCTCTGATAAGCAGTTCTTAAAACCTTCTTTGTAAAAGATCTCAAAACAGAAAAGAATACAATGCCCTTTTCTCAGTTCTGCTATTGAAAACCCATTACATGACAAAAATACCCGAAGTATACAAAAGCAATCATAACCGCTACTTATCCCCAAAGTTGGTAAATTGGTTCAATTTCAGAAGCCCACGGAAGGGAAGAACCTCTTGACGAGAAAATTACTACCACTTTCTCGGAATGGGCAAGGGACAAAACAAAATAGGCTCTAACTGTTTTGGCCACATATTTAACCACCCGTATCCCATGCGACTGGTTGCCACTAAAGTGCGGTTATAACTAAATTATTATAATAAATACGCTTCAAGGTGATTGTCCAAGAGCGGGAAGCCAGCGAGCCCCAGATGAAACAATAGAGGGCGTGGTCAGTGCTGTCTGTCAAATGGAATCATCCTGCTGGTTTGTTATTTCATGGCCCATTTTCCTCCCCCCCCCCCCTGCTTCCAGTGAATGAAAGTTGTCATTGGAAAAGTGCCTCAAATAGTGCGTCAATGGTTGGTGGCTCGCACTCACGAAAAAGGAAGGGTCTTTAATTGATGTAAACACGCAAGACTGCAGTAAAGCTGCTAAATTATTGGTCATATGCATTGTTCTAAGAAGAGACAAAATTATGCACAAAATTTAAAAAATGCATTATCATAACTTTGAATTAAATAGAAGAGTTTTATGTTTGGGACAGAGGGCGTGATTTATATAAATAAATAAACCTATCTGTTTCGACAAATACGTATCTCTGTGAAAGTTCATAACAGTTAAATGTCGACCTTAGCTGGTGGCAATCAACATTCACTTATTAAAGACATCGGCGTGAGACCGAATATTTCCTGTAAATTACCCACAAAAGTGAACATTCTCCAACTTGAGTCTTTTTCATACAACACATACATGCTCTACTAGAGAACTTTATAACACCTACACAATCGTATTTCGGGTACTGAAAACAGAAAGTACACCTTCTAACAGTCACACATATTTCTATGCTTTGTAATGCAGCATCGTACGCTGCAAAAAAGGAACTGTTGCTTTTGCAGTATAATAATGGCAGCCGAAGTTACAATTTAAAACTGTAAAACCACACAGTAATAAACTGTAAATCAATTACAGTTTATTACTGTGTAGTTCGAATTTAAAGTTAGAAATTTTACAGTTTATTGCCGTAAAATTTAGCAATATTATACTGCAAAAATAATAGTATAATACTGGCATCCGAGGTTCTAATTTAAAACTGTAAAATGCACAGTAATAAACTGTAAAATTAACAATTTTACAGTTTTGTACCGTGAAAGTAGAAATGTTAGTTTATTACTACAAAATTAGCAATTTTTAAAAATTAGTACTCTAAAATTAGCTGTATTACACTCTAAAAACAACATGCAGAAAGTTTACAGTTTATTGCCGTAAAATTTAGCTGCATTATACTGTAAAAACAACAGTATAATACTGGCAGCAGGGGTGTCCATTTTAAAACTAAAATGCACGGTAATAAGCTGTAAAATTAGCAATTTTGCAGTTTATTACTGTCAAAACGAGCAACTTTTACAGTTCATTACTGTAAAATTAGCTGTATTATGCAGTAAAAACAACATTCATTTTTTACAGTGCATATCCAAACTGAGTTTTAGTCGAAGAATTCGTTTATAGCACATTCCTCTACCTGTCCAGCCAAACCCATTCACGTGACGTAATGGATTTATCTACTGATCAGAGTTGGAAAACAAAAGCTGCTCAACAGTTTAATTCCTCCTCAGATTTGATTAATTAATCGTTTTATCATGCACCGCCCGACTCGAGCTTATCTGAAAGTCAATTACTTGACAGCGATTGAAGATAAGATTCAAATTTCTTATTTCCATCGAGTTACACTTAAAGAGTTTTACACAATTTATGCTAAGCAAATATTCAGATTGTTTCTGGATACAATATTGGGAAGTTCTCTTATGCGTTTTTCACAATTAGCAGGCAAGATACATTGAAAAGCGCCGATCAGTTTCATCTTTAAATGCAACATTCAATTTGAACTTTGAATTATCTGCACTGAACAAATAAATGTAGTTTTTCGAGTACAATACAACTAATTTTATACAGCAATAAACAGTAGAAATTGCTACTTTTCTGGTACCAAATTGTAAAATTTCCCTTTTTTACAGTAATTAACTGTAAAATTGCTACTTTTACAGTAATTAACTGTAAAATTGCTATTTTTACCGTAATTAACTGTAAAATTGCTTTTTTTACAGTAATTAACTGTAAAATTGTTACTTTTACAGTAATTAACTGTAAAATTGCTACTTTTACCGTAATTAACTGTAAAATTGCTACTTTTACAGTAATTAACTGTAAAATTGCTACTTTTACAGTAATTAACTGTAAAATTGTTACTTTTACAGTAATTAACTGTAAAATTGCTACTTTTACCGTAATTAACTGTAAAATTGCTACTTTTACAGTAATTAACTGTAAAATTGCTACTTTTACCGTAATTAACTGTAAAATTGCTACTTTTACAGTAATTAATTGTAAAATTGTTGCTTTTACAGATTTTAACTGTAAAATTGCTAATTTTACAGTTTATTACCGTGCATTTTACAGTTTTAAACTGTAATCTCTGCTGCAAGTATTATACTGTTGTTTTTATAGTATAATGCAGCTAAATTTTACGGTAATAAACTGTAAAATTGTTAACTTTACAGTAAGAAACTAAAATTACTAGTGTTACAGTTTATTCCTGGGCATTTTACGGTTTTAAATTGGAACCTCGGCTGTCAGTATTGTACTGTAAAAACAACGGTTCTTTTTTTTTTGCATTGTAATGCATTTAAAGAACACAAGGTAAGCGTGCGAAAAATTATGTTTCTTCTCCCTCAAATCTAATTTTGAACAATGTAGCACTGAAACTAACTACGTATTAATTTTTTTTTTGACCAGATATATTGTATTATTTTATTGTTTCTCTGAAAGCTGAACGAAGAATATAAAGTAAACTTTCCATTCTTGAATTGGTTTCAATTTGAATGTTTTCATTGTTTCTAAGAAAGTAATAATACAGTAGCCCCTCGTTATATCGCTCATTCGGATATATCGCTCTTTTCTTTTGTCTCCCCCTCCCCTCAAAAAAAAAACTTTTAGTTCAAACCATCTTTGAGAAAATATGTATTCGTACAATCAAACTCTGATCACATAACTGCAATGCAGTTAATTCATTTCCGCTCTTTAAATGCAAGTGGGAGACAAGTGTTGAAGGATAAATCCTGGCAAACGTCTTTGGATTCTTATTTCACCAAAACAATATGTTAATTTTATGTCTGCCTCTGTATACATATTTTTTAAGACCTGCACATTGTAACAACAACTGTGGTAAGTTATATTTTTTTGTTACTTTTGACTTAAAAAAAAATCTAATCTTCAAATAAATGAATTTTTATATGTGCACGTACTTGCATGCTGGATCGAAAACTATTTTTAATGACCTCGGTTATATCGCGCTTTCGGATAGATCGCACTTTTTTCTTGTCCCCCGAAAAGCGCGATATAACGAGGGGTTACTGTATTATGAAGTTGAATCAGTAGAACAAACCGAAGCACAAGTGCATGTACATCACAACTTAAAAATTTTAAAACTTCTATAGAATTCAGCTGTAATTAACTAAACATATGGAAGTATGGCAAAAAAGTCAAATAACTAGGAAATTTTTTTGGTAAAATTCATAATTAAATAATGATACTTTTTAAAAGCAAATAATTATTAACAAGTTTTTAGTTTTAATCAAAGATATTATAAATCACTCACGTTATCAATAGTCGTTTCCTTCTAGTCTGCAAGTTTTCAAGTCCAAATCAATCAAAACCAAATTTTTTTGGAGAAAAATGTCAGGAGGTGACATTTTGGAAAACAACTATTTTTTTGATTTAATTTAATTTTTTTCTGCTAAATTAAAAAGAAATCAGGTGGTGCAATGCCAGGCAAGTGTGGTAAGTGAAGCAATTTACAGCAATTTATTATCGTTTTCCATGGTTAGTCTTGAGCAGTGCGGTTTTGCATAATCATGTTTCAGACTGCCTTTTTCTTGACAATCGCTGGAATCTTCTCTCCCGACAAAAATGCACAGGAAAAAATACTTTTTTTGTAAAAAAAAAATTAACATTTCGTTTCAAAGGACTCAACTGTTCTGTTAAGACATTCAATAGAGTATGACACTGGCAAAAAAAATATTTCAATATGTTGTTGGCAGAGGAAGTTATGACCGTTTGAATATCGGTAAAATATGACATTTTTTACATTTCGGCCTTATGCAACTAAAAGCACGTTGAACTTTCCTCGGTTATTTATACATTATTTTAAAGTGCTTACACTGCTCTTTCAAACGACACTACTTTTGCCGTGGCAACTGAAATTTACAAGCTGTTTTTAGACCTCAAAAATGCTGAAAAACGTCAAAAATGCCTTGTTTTGAGGGCCTTCACTGACCTTACGGCAACAACTTACCACAAATTTAACTTTCATTTTGTAAAGTTTGAACCTTCTATATTCCATACACAAAAAGAAAGTTGGAGTTCAACAGTTCCTGGTAAGAGTTTTGGCTCACAGCAACTTTCATGTCTTGAAAATCCGCTTAATTTTTGATGCCGCATCTTCACCTTTAGGGATCCATAAAAACTAAACAACTTAACTTTAGAACAAAACATTCTGGATTTGGTCTTTCAATAAGATAATAAACATTTGGTAATTTTTTGGAAAAAATCTGAGACGTCATGAATCACAGGCGTGACACTCTCTCAGATTCTTGCTCTTAACTCTAAAAGCGTACTTTTTAGTTTTTTTTAAACTATAATTTAATTATTCTAATTTTTATTGACTATTTATTCTTTATGCAATTTAGAGTGCAAAAGTAATGGCCGTCCGTACATTCCCCCAAGTTATCTTCAAGGTCATTTCTATTTCGACGCCGCTCATTTTCAATTCAAAATATGCACTATCCACTGCTAAATGCCAGAAACCGGAGCAACAGGGGTGTATACAAAGACATTAATTAGGATTTCTGCCACCTCCTTGGAACGCTCCTTGTGTTCCAGAACAATGGAAAGAAGTTCCTCGCACCATTAGAAATAAGCGCTGAACTTGCGGACATACTTTTTTTTTTTTCAATTATTCATGAAGATTCGCGAAACTATTGCCTAAGGGCTACAGTGTGCCACAAAGACAGTGATTTATTATTGCGGACATAAGGCGTTTGGCTTTCCCAGTGGCAATACATCATCCCTGTTGACGTTTTACACACAAGGACATGGGTTAAAAACATGGACTATAATTGAAGCATATGTCTGCCGCGCTTTCTGTATATGCGAAGTGTATGATTACATGATAATACTGGGAAAATAACTGATATTTATTTTATCGAGGAGAGAAACATGGCTCCTCTGTGCAATGGAGTGAAGTCATTATCCTTCGTAAGCCTGGAAACTTGTAGAAATGAGACACATGATGATAATTCCTAAACGAAACATTAGCCTGACAGAGATCAATAAAATAATTACGTCTGTCAAGGGTGTAATGTATAACTATTTCACACGTGCATTTTACTAATATGACAACTAAATAACGTATAACAGTAATTCGATACAATGTACAACTATTATGGTGTTGAAATTGATAAATTGATAACAATTTGATAGATATTATCATTGTTTATTGTTACATTTGTGTCGTAACGATAAGAGTGGAACGAAGGGCGTAAGTTTTTTCCCGTTACGATTTTTATTCGCTGCGGAATTTAGTTGTTTTGCTAAATGATTTATGCACGAAAATTGTTGGAACACTGTCGTTTGTTATTGATAAGCATGCACATTTCGACTAGTAAAAGCAATTGAAATATCCTCTTTTTATTCTTTTTTTTTTCATATCTTTCTTTTTTTTTTAAGCACGTTCAATACCAGAAGCATATGGAGTATATAGTATCATATTGCATGCATTTATTACACGTTATATGTTAAAATTTCAATATGTGTAGCAACCCAAGCTTCGGTCATTAGTTGGCTGAAGCTTCGGCCAAACCCCGCTTTGCGCTATCTCTAGTTCAAGCCATTCCTAAGCTAGCACAAATGCAAGTTTTCAATTAAAAAACTTCGGAAAGTTCCCACTCACAACACATCACCCCCTTTTTAAGAGGAATGGTTCTCGAGTAATAGGCGCGGTTTCAAGGACGGACAGTAAACGAGTCCTTATGGCATATGTGTACTGTACAATAGATCGCACTTCGCACATAATTACCGTACAGTTGGACAACTGAAGCAGCGCACCTCCACTTGCCAGCCTTTGAAATTAGCATCGTCCTACGTTGTTTGATACGGCTCAAAATGCTTCTTTTTTTCTTCCGCTTCTTATTATCTTACCTATCACCCCTATTTTGGTAAGATCAGAGAAGACCTGACGCATGAGTAAATACGCGGACTTTACAAGAAAATCAGACAGTACTTTCGGGCATTGAAGAAAAATTGTTCGTCTATCATCGAAGACAGCAAATATATTTTTGATATTGGAATTGGAGGAACGTATTAATCGAAACATCACGAGATCACAGTTCAATTCACCCAAAAGGATGGGCTTCGTTAATATTCCGTCTCTGGCCGAAGTAGCGACCGCAGTCACTCGTGCCGTCAGATAAGCGTATAATTTCGCATTGTCTGGTGTCACTCCCTATATCAGCGACATCATTTACAACAGCCCCTAAAGCATTCAAATGGCTGTGAACGTCACCAAATCTAGCGTGACGCTATTATCGGAGATATACGGTGGCCGAAAGTAGATAAGCTCGGTTTTTCTAATTAAACGGATGCTTATACCTGGGATTGTTATGAGTTTTTGCAGGCCCTAGTGTTTTATGAGGGTAGAATTTTAGCGTTTTTGCCAGAGTTATTAAGTTCGTCTTTTTTATGCTGAAGTCCTTGGTTGCAGCTGTATAGGAAGAATTGTGTAGTTTAA
>JAXGGA010017405.1:0-24431 GCA_038373865.1 Uloborus plumipes | reverse complement strand
TAAAAGTTTTTTTGTTTTCGGAGAGAGATGATTTTTGGAATTTTTTTCATCGTATATAGTGCTAGACATTCCTGCCTTTGAAATAAAGCAAGAGCACAAACTTTCTTTCTAGAAATGCTTATGTGCTAATTGCTTTCTCATTAATGAACAAACTTATAGCATTTGTATTCAATAAATTGTGAAATTAAATCCTTTAAAGCCCTGACTCAATTTACCCCACTAATGACCCGTTTTACCCCACGCTATGGGGTAAAATAGGTTATTGACAATACATTTATTAACTTATTTATCGGTATAAATAAGTTAGTTTTTTCCGAGATATTTCACTTTAAATGTCACAAGGAAGAGTCATTTGCATATCCTGAGCAGTTTATTCACTGGTTGAATTAATATATTTTTTGCTGTCAAAGCCTGATTCTTTTTTGACTCATTTTACCCCACCTGACCCTATTTCATTAAAAGTAGTGGTTGTAAAGGGTAATGAACTTTTTTTTTTGGGGGGGGGGGGGTTAAGAAATCACAAACCAGTATGAGCTTTCTTAGGCAAAAAAACTTTGTCCATATTGCCTTTTAAAATTACTACTTTTTAATGAAATATATGAGCCTCACGTACGGAACAAAATGGCGGCTTTCTCATAGAAAGGCCCGTTGACTTAAATTTTACAGGAGCAAAATGTGACAAAAGTTCATTTCTTTGTATAAATGTATTCAGTTCGAAAAGTTAATTGTGGTAGTCGTTAAACTATATCAAATTTAAAGCATGTAGTCAAATTTTGAATATTATTTTTTATTTATTCTGCACTTAAATTAATTATAGTCTTGTCTCTTCACCACAATTTTCGCTAGGAAATTCCATTTTTAACATCAGTTAATATTTTTCAATTTTCTTGTTGACTTAGCATTTGGTAAAAAAGGATTTCTTTTCTCCTTTATACTAAGTTATTACTTTTGCCTTTTTACATGATCGATAATATGAAAATTAAATCAATAAATTTATTTAACTAATTTTTAGAGAACATTATTTTCCTCTGACTTTTCGAAATGTGAGTTATGGTACTATGAAAGCTCATAATAAAAGAATGGAAGGGAAAACTTCCGACAGCTTGTTACAAATGAACCCGGAAAGGATATAAAAAAAAACTTTCATCTTCCATTCATTTACTTCACCGTGGGCAACTTCCTTTGGTAAAGGAACGTTCACATTATTTATCAAAGATCAAAACGTTTATATCACAGTAGTAAGTTGAATGTACTCTTTTATTTTCACAAAGGCCCAAATTGTATCTTTTGCTTGTGTTTGTAGTTGAGATTTTACAAAAGGAAAAATTTAAATTTAATTAGAAAAACTACATGAGAAATATACGATTAAATTACAATTATCTGTTAAGCATGTAGTAGTTGTTGCCTTGTGCCAACTAAGCTGGCAATTGGGGGTGCGCTGCTCCACTTTTTCAACTGTACTATAATGTAGAATGAAGTACGACTTTCACAGTACATACATATGCCACAGGGACTCGTTTATAGGAGGGGATCCATTCACGGCAAAACAACACATTCACACAAAGAAAGGACAAGGACAGCAAAGAGAAAGCACATCCATGACCAAACCGAGATTCGAGCCCGGGAGGACACCATCAGTGTCATACTTCTCTGACTACTAGACAAGGTGGCCGGCTTCTGTTATGCACAAATCATATTATAATACTCATTTTTAAACTTTTTGTGAAAGTTAGTTTTAAATATCCGATAAAAATCCAAAAGCACTCATAAACCCTTTTCTTTTTTCAGTTTGAACTTCTTCGATTCCTCGAATGGAACGCTCGTTTTTCAATGCTTTTGCTATAGCAAACATCTTCTCCTTTGCTTGTTTCATTGCAATTAGAGTTTTGGAATAATATTAATGTAAAATTTCAAAACTGACTTCTTCCACTGATGTTACACATTTCATTTTTCTTCTCATAATGAAATAGTGGTTTTCTGATTGCTGTACTGTTTTTACGAAGTAGTGACATTTTAAATGAACTTAAGTAATCCAAAATCACTGGTAAAGTTTTCATTAATCTCATTTAGATGCAGGACGACTTCCGACTCTTACCACTTCCAACTCTTTTTTTTTTCAATTTAATTCAGAACTTTAAGATGATTTTTTGGAAAACAACATGCATTTGATTTGAACAAAGTTTGTAATCGCTTTGCTAATTTACATTTTTCTTCAAATTAGAATTTTATGGCATATGTATAAGTATGTATATCTGTTCAAACTAAAACTAAAAATTTTGAAATTAATAACAAAGTTAAGTCCAGCTACGAAGAAAAAGCATCTATAAAAAACACTCCTTAAATTTATATTGCTTTGTTTATATATTTATGAATAATATATTTGTGGCAGTACTTCGCCTTCGTGCGGTATAAAATTTTACAGACATACCATAAAATTTTTTAAAAGTTTATTAAAAAATGATTTTAAAAAATAGAATTGTTTGAGGCACAGCTTATATATCTACTGCAAAAAAAGTTGGAGCATATTTTGATTTAAACTTGCGTCACATAACTCCTTCTCGTAGTCTCGGTCTATTTTTTAAATGCACAATAAACCCTTATGAATATGAATGTATTTTTGCAGGTTCAATTTCGCATTTTTGTAAATTTCTCTAATGCAGCTTATACTCCATGCTCTTGAATTCAAAATACAGTTTTTACTGTCTACACTTGTTTACGTACCTCGACAATTTGTAGGATTTTTAATCCATTATTTCAGTCTTAACAGACGACTTGGATGCTCTTATAATAGTCCGTAATTTAGTAAAGTTATACAGTAGGGTCAGGTGGGGTAAAATGGGTCAAAAAAGAGCAATTTTACAATCAGGCTTTGACAGCAAAAAAAAATATTGATTCAACCAGTAAATAAACTGCTCAGAATATGCAAATGACTCTTCCTCATAACATTTAAAGTGAAATATCTCCGGAAAAAAACAAAATATTGACACTGATAAATA
Source organism: Uloborus plumipes (assembly GCA_038373865.1). Taxonomy (NCBI): domain Eukaryota; kingdom Metazoa; phylum Arthropoda; class Arachnida; order Araneae; family Uloboridae; genus Uloborus; species Uloborus plumipes. The sequence goes on along the minus strand of JAXGGA010017405.1, from coordinate 21,435 downwards.
AGTTTGAAAATGTATTGTCAATGACTCATTTTATCCCATAGCGTGGGAAAAAATGGGTCGCTAGTGGGGGAAAATGAGTCATGGTTTAAAGGGTTTGATTTCACGATTTATTGAATAGCAGTTTGATACTTTTGTTCATTAATGGGAAAACAATAAGTATATAAACATTTCTAGAAAGCAATATTGTCCTCTTGATTCATCTCAGGGCCAGGAATGTCTAGCACTGTTTACGATGCATCATCCTTCCAAACATCATCTCTCTAATCAGAACAAAAAACTTTCACTGTATTTTTAGGTAGCACGTGATTCTACATTGTGGGGAAGAATTATGGCATGAAAACATACTTTTTTGACATTTTCCTCAAAAGACTTAACTTGTTCTTACTTTCCAACTTTTGAAGGTTGCTATCAATACACTTCGATTCAGCCATAAATTTCTTTTAAAGAAAAGTTTTATTTATTATTTATTTAGTTTTGTGTCTATGCGTCAGTTTAATTGATTTTTTATCTCTTTAGGCTTTTTTAGATTGCAATCTTTTCAATATTGTCAAGCTTGTTAAAATGTCACAAGTTTCTTTCTGCATATGTGCAGTTTTATCTTCCGATAACTTTTAAAGTTTCTTCTTTACTTTTGGTTATTGGTGTCGTTGAGAGTGTGCTTACAATAGAAGTTTTAACATGCACAAAAATAAAACATATGCTTGACTCTCTTGTCCTAATATCGAAGAAACTGCCTCACTTGTTGTTGAGATCTTAAATGTTGATTCCGTTCTTTTAACTGCATTATTTGAATTCAGCTCCGTGGAATGTTTTTCTATGATTTGGTTGCCCAGGCGTCTCTCTTTGGGGAAAATAAGATACTTTTGCTTCACTCCCTAACAACATTTCTTGAAGGAAGTTCATCGAGCAAAAGCTGTGCTCTTAGGTTTGGATTTTTGATATAATTTAATTATTTTGCACTATAAGTTCATATATTTGAGCATCAAAAAAAATGACCAAGAAGGTTATCATTTGTTTTGAATTAGTATGTAGATACATGACACCAAAACATGAGTTAATTTGCAAAAAATATGATTAGCTCTTTAGTACATGCTAAGCCTAACTTAAGGCGAAAAATGACCTATTTTACCCCACGCTCATTTTAATACTATAAAAAAATCAGTTTTACTGTTTTTCTTCACCATTTTAGAAAGGTATTCCTGAAAATGTGCTCTATGCAGCAGGTTAAAAACTTCATGTCTATTTTCATTTAATTTTCTTTAAATCAAAAGTTTTCATGATGAACACAGTCAAGCTTCTTTTAAGAAAAACACTTAATCTCTAGTGTATGTAATTTTAAAGTAGAAGTTAAAAACTATTTTGAATATAAAATGTTGGTTGGTGTCAATAATGCACAAAAATTGCAACGCAGAAAGAAAATATCATTTGTACATTTTTTAAAGATTTTTCTAATAAACGTGACCCATTTTCCCCCACCTGACCCTAATCATAATATTTTCCAGGATCATACAAATAATTGTGCTATTGGTCAGAGATATAACTGGGTTAAAACTTCTGATGAACAAACAATTCAGAGAGGACCCATCTTAAAAAATCTGCAGAAAATGTAGGGACAAAAAAGTATTGGACTTTTTCTAAAGATATCTGCACACTTTTAGAATACAGAAAAAATTTTGCATTTTGTCTTCAATAAATTCTGCAGAAAAACCCACAATATTTCTTATTTCCATTAGTTTTCTCTAAGTATTCTGCAAGTTCTTTGAAGCGTGTTCCAAAAATGTGCAGTAAATTTTATTATTAATATTTATTTTATTTATTATTATTATTATTATTATTTTTTGCTGCTAAGGAATAACCAAAAATCCATTTCGTTTTATATTTCATTTTAAAGAACATTAACTTTTGCATCATACTAAAATAAATTTTAAAAACATTTTTTGGTGACCATATTTTACGAAAGAAGAAAAAAAAATGTTTTGATTTCTCAGAATACTACACTTTAAAAGATTCAGTTAAAGCGGAAAAACTTCGACTTCGAAAATCTAATCAGGAGACTCAAGACTCAGCATTATTGCGGAAAAAGAAGTAATGTGTTGTTTGAACAATGTAACAACATTTCCTAAAGACTCCAAATTTTTATCCTATTACATACTTGTGTCATACAGGAAAGACTGTTTTTGACAAGCCGTAATAATAAAGATTTGAACTATTATAGAAAGCGACAGTTGGCAAGAGCTGAAAAGATTTTCTTTTAAAAAAGTTTTATCTTGCGGATAAACTTTTTATGTCCCAAGAAAACTCAATAATAGAAATAATTTTTAACGAAACGTTATGAATTATATATACACTGTATGTATTAAATTCATATAGTGATGATCATTATGATTCATGTATTAAAACATAATAAAAGATTTCAAAGCTTAAATAAAAGATTTTTCATTCTAATTAAACACTCACTGTATTTTCATTACTTCTTAAGCATCATTTGGTGGGGGGAAAAGACAAACACTGTAATAAAATAATGAAAAACGTTGAAATAGATAGTAGTCAAAAGGTTATATTAAATCAGTTTTTAGAAACAAAAGTTATGCCCCCCCCCCTCCCCATCGATATAAAGGTCTTAAAGCCTGTTGTTGAAGTACTAAGATAAGTCGTCTAACTTAAAGACTTGGCTAGAAATGAGTGAGAAATGGTTGCAGTGGGATTTTTTATTCTATATGTTGCAGAACATTTACCTACAAAAACGTGTGAAAGGTGTCTTCCATTTATAATCAAAACACTCTAGTTCGGCAACTTTTTTTTTATACATTTCAGCAGACTTTAAGGCCTTACAGTTTATTACTGTAAACTATCAATTTTACAGTTAGCTACTGTAAAATTAGCAATTTTTTCAATGTATTAGTGCAAAATTACTATAAAGTTACCTGTATTATACTGTAAAAACATCATTTATTTTTTAAAGTGAAGCGACCTCAAGCATGATATTACTTTTGGATTTTTTTAAATCACTTTTACAACTACAAATTGGCTGCAAAGGCAGTTGAACTATTGTGTGCTTATTCGTTATTTTGTAATGCGTTGATGTTCAACATTCATCAAGTTCATGACAGTTTCATTCATCAGAGTTTAAACATTCTGGCTGATGTTTGTTCACGACGTTCAGCTGTTTTACGCTTTAAAAAAATAATATTTGTATTTCAGTTGAACCTCTTTAACTCGAATACACTTAACACAATTTGCTGCTAGTACGAACTATGCATTTGATCACCGCCCTATGTGTGAGCAGTGTATTCTTCTTGGGATACGACAAACTGCGGTTAAACCAAACTAATTTTAAAGATTAATCTGGTGCTCGTTTTGACGAGGTTCCACTGTATAGAACAAATTGATAAATTTCTCTGTTAGTACACTGTTATTCTGTAAAGCTGGTTTTTAAAAAGCTCAATATTTATACTACAAAGCAATTTATTTTATAGAAACATGAACGAAAGAAAGGGAAAAAAACAATCTTAAAATACCTATTGAAAAAAACATGCGACTCTTAAATTGTGAAATGGAGTAGTATGTATTTTCAAAATCACATCAATTTGCTAAATTACTTCTCTAGAAAATATTCTCCAAAACAACTACGTAACATGAGTATATTGGCACAAAATACCTTAAATAAGTTCAAATAAATGAAACTGCAATTTAAATGACTTCGGAGTCGTCTCATGATAAATGAAACCATTTTGTAATTTATAACTTTGGCAAAAGTTATTCCGTTCGTCCCCGTTGCTTACCGAAACATGATACCGATGCAATCATAGTGCAATTACCTTTAAAATATTTTAAACTGCAATTGATCAAAAAATGACGTAACCGAAAGACCATTTGGGGCAACAGTTTTATCACTGCAACAAGTTTTGAAATATAACTCTTAATTTGAACAAAACATATTTTGGTACTGATTTTATATAATGACTTTCTCAAGTAAATACAATTAAAGATGTTTCATGTGTTAGGATTTTTTTTTTTTTTTTTACAATGCCACTGAGCGTTAGTTGTTTATCGGTTATTTGTCATTGTTTTTAGCAACACAAGTTACATAATTCCACATTTCAATAACTAACTTCAAAAAAGAACAAAACAAAAAGTAAAACAAAGAAAGAAAATAAGCATCCAATTTACTGAAAAAGAGTGAGCACAAAATATTCATTTGTTAGGGTAGAAGTACATCTTTATTTTAATTGGTATATTTTTTTTCTCTTGGCATCTGGTGATTGAGCATTTCGTATAACTAGTTAGTTTTATAAAATATGACACTATACGCGTTAATAGAATGAAGATAAGATTATGCATTACATTGTTTTCAACCAAATTCTTCGAAATTGTCAAATATACATAATTGCTTTAAGCATCATGTCTTATCACCTAGTGTAGTAACAAAGTTCAACGCACGTCGGTATGTTTAAATCTGAACAAAATGTTTAACCTTTATCAAAATTTTAAACGTTTGTGATATCAACAATTCAGTTTTGCAATTGATTACTATTATAGAAGGAACAACCTTAGAAATATTTCGAGTTTGCCAAAATTGCGTTACCCTAGGAGCTTGAGGGCCTTACCGTAAAATGTTTGAAAAAATAAAAAAAAAATCAAGCTGATATTTGGGAGCTCTTAGGGACTACTAATCCCTGTAGTAACGTTGATTCAACGAGCCCTTTGCCAACGTACACTGTAACAAATAGATGTTGTTTTTACAGCATAATGCGGCTAACTTTCTGAAATAACTATGAACAAACTTATAACAATCAATCATAGCTCTATATGTTCTTGAATAGTGTATGCAATCATTTCTTTCGAAAATAAACAGATAGGGCAGCTTGTATGGGGACACAACAGAGTAAACATAAACATATAAATAGAAACAGCTTTTATAATTTATGCGATCTTTTATTTGATGGCAATATTAATAGAAGACAATAATTTTACTCCATTTTTAAACAAAATTTTGTTGCATCGCTATTTTAACCCATTAATGTCTAATGTCCCTTTTTAGGGACGGTCCAAAAAAGGGTCTGAATTTCCCCAAAATGAACATTTCAACCAAATAATAGTGTTCAATTAGTACCTTGATATTTTTTCAATTCGTTATTAACAGATTGCAGCACATAAACATTGTAAAGTGTGTCCTGTAGCAGTTTTAATATGATCTTTACAGAAAATCACATCGCTCACAATCTCAAGAAAAAAAGCTAAGTTTTCAAAGTTATTCCCAGCTTCCCAGTTTATGTTAATTGCTGATTTTATTTCTTCTCATAAAATGTCTTTTTAAATACTATATCGTAGACAGAAAAAAATTTTTAGTAAAACAAGTATGTACCCGCTGGGATCTATCGTAACTTTTAAGGGACGATTTTTCTTTCCTTAATAAAACAATTATTTTTTACAATTTTTTTATTATTTTTCCCGTCCATTAAACACTGTTTGTAACCAGTATACAAAATATCTTTGAAAAAAAGAAGTCAGACATTAATGTGTTAAGCGCGTTAATAATTTAATTTCTTTTTGTTTTACTCCAATTTCCAATAAGTAATATTAAAATTTAGTCGGATGGAAAATTTATTATTTGTACATATGTGTATATCTGATTCACAAGTACAGGTTTGTTAACATTAAATCGATGCTAAACCAAAATTGTTCGTGAGTGAACTAATTAATGGGCACATTGAAACATTTTGGCACATTATTTATTTTATTTTAGTCATTTATTTATTTTACTTGCTTCAACATTTTAAAATTAATTTAGAATGCTTTTTAACAATTTGCGAGAGCGTTACATTTGCTGGTTGAAAAAAAAGCTAAGTTGCTTACTTCATTTTATGTTCTACAACTTTTTGGAGGAAAAATCACATTAACTATATTTTACGATTCGTAGTATATGGTTGGACCCTTAAGTAAAAGTAAATATTGGGGGTATGCTAAAGTGAAAAATGTAAATATTTCTCTATCAAATGTTGCTTCACTCCAAGCAATATTTCAAGCAGTTCTGAGAGTTTTAGTATCCTGTTTCGCGGGTTGGAAAATTTTATTTCAGTTCAAAAGATTTTTATCACGTCAACTATATGTTTTGTTTGTTTTATATTTGAATATTTGTAGCATTTTACTTAAAATACTCCAAGTTTTCATCTGATAATATTCTTAACTGATATCTATCTAACGGTTTCAGAATCTTTCATTGCATATCGAATAACTCAAAAATTTATTCTTAAATATAACTTTCAAACGTTTGCGTCAGGGGCTCAAATATTTATTTAGATTTTTTAAGAAAGAAATTCTTTTTATTTTAGGAATAAAAGACCTCATAGCGCTACCTTAGGTAACTTTTCAGTTTACAATACCAATAGAAAAAAAACTTGTTTGAGAAACTTTTACTTACAGTTTTCGGAAATTATTATTAATGGTTTTGATAAAATTTCACTTGTAGCATTGTATATTTAGAGTTTTTTTACGTATTGTTGATCTCACAATTTAGCCATTTTGTGTGAAGTAAAATATGGATAAAAATTTCACTATAGCCATAAAATTTAAACCGCTTTCACCAAAGAAGACTTTGATCTCCTTATCTTATGAAAAATTTCAATTTATTTCGAAAAGCTCAAAAGAGGGTTACATGATAAATAAATGATCTTTTAATAATTTAGACTATGATTCCCGGCAGAGAATGCTCAATATGTTTAGTATTAAACAAAAAAAAGTCGGGGAGGAGTTGATTCAGTTGTTTAAATGTATCAAAATGAATGACGTTAATGAATTAAATTTTTGTATTTAAAGCAGGACAAGGGGTCATTATTTGAAGCTTTTTATACCTCAATATAACCTGGAGATTAGGAAAAACTACTACTTTAGTCGGGGTTGTGGGCCCTGGAATATCTTACCGGAAGAGGGTGTCACAAGCAAGGGAGTTTATAGCTTTAAGAAGGCCAGTAATCCTTTTTGGGGGCTATAAATTTACAAGGATTAGCCTAGCTGAGATCACAGCCTTCGTATTTGTATTTGTATAAGACTGTAGTGTAATCTAATCTGCGTGAAAGTAGAAAGTTCAAATTTTTTCCTGAATTGAAAAGCTGTCGACACTGTAAAAACTGAATGTTGTTTTAGATATAATACAGATAATTTTATAGTAATAAACTGTAAAAATTGCTAATTTTACAGTAACAAACTGTAACATGTGCCGTAAAATTTTGAAACTAAATCACAGGACCTTTTCTTGAGTTTTAAAGTGTACGAACAAAACTAATATAAGTTTTCATGAAATTCTTTACCTTCTTTTCAAAGTGATTCACTGGAGAATAAACACAGATCTTTCCTAATGAATGAGCTGTAATACTTTCTCGCGGTGCAGTTTCAATCAATTTCAAACTGATTTGAGGTACATCATCGATTTCCGAACAGCCACATCTAATTGCGTGCTGGAGGTATTAAATTGCAGGAACAGACGTTCCTAAACGCCCATTAGTTCTTCCAGAAAGATATTAAAATTCTTTTATGCTATAATTCCGCTGCTTTCCAGTAACGCTAATTTGTGACATAAAGGAACATTACAAAAGTTTTAGAAAATTATATGCTGAAATGTATGTTGCAGAGTTGAAATTTTGCATCATTGAAAAAAATACGTCTTCTAATGCTGTAAAAGCCAATAAATATTTGTTTATTGGTAAATTATAAATAAATATATAAATCATCGTCGTGATCGGTCCCGACAGTTAAGGGGGTCAGGGGGGACATTTACACAGCTCCCCTGACTCTGTATCAATCCCCACATCATTACACTTACGTATAAGTAGGAGTGGTTCTCGTTGTTTTTCGATGAAATTGCATTGTGTTTGCACCTTTTACCCCCCCCCCCCCTCCAGAAAAACTTGAAATGGCGGTCCCGGTAGTTATATACATTTGTTTTATTAGTTTTCAAGACAACTACAAATTTCTAAGGCTTAGAACACACATCACAAAGTACCGTTGGCAAATATATAAATGTTAAAATCATAGAAATTTTACATATTATGAAAATATTAATAAAGTAATTAAAATTCTATCTACTAATTTAATATCTTTGAGCGTAAATAATCTGATTGAAAATGAAACCTGAAAGTTGAGGTATACCGGTAAATGCGAAGTGAATATGGTAAATAAGTGAGAAAGATATATCACGACCTAGAATGTAAGTTCAATAATGTGAAGAAATTATGTTATCTTCGTTCTTTTATTCTGTTATAAAGCATATAGAGAATTAAGCATTTTTCTTTTTCAAATTGTGTTAAGGGGGCGGGTCATGCCTGTTGGATATTTACTAAGGGCATTATTTGTAGAATTCTAGAAAAAGTTATACAAACATTTTGGGCCGGTTTTCCAAAAAAAAGGACCGGTTAAGAAAAGGAAAATTTTGATTTACTAATGTCAAGCGCGAACGCTTTGCGCGGGTCAACTAGTTGGTATGTTTACTGTTATCTACGTGTACTTTGAACCTGAATAAAAGTATTTCACCAACATACTTTAGTTGAAAATCAAGTTTTTGTTATTTGGTTATAATTTTGACAAAGTTAACTGTAATAGTTGGAACTTAATTATGTTTCTTATTGCATTATAACTTCAGCATTATGAACTTATGTTATTAAAAAACCCTTAGTAAAAGCATAGCAACCCTAGACTGGCCGCATAGCATTCTGACGGCTAGTCTAGGGTTCGACTAATTTTGTTTTAACTTCAGTTCTGAAAAATGCAGGGTACGTACATTAAAATGTTTTCTTACTTTTGTAACCTTATATTCCTCTTTTTTTCTTTCATGTAAGGAGTTATTCACTTAAGCTTGCGCCGTATTTTCCAAAAATAAAACGAGCACGCCTGACTACTTATTTTAAAATAACGTTTCTTATTGCAAGAAATCCTACCGACCGGATATTAGCTTTTAACTTATCATCAAAATCAGTTCCAATGTACTTCTCTCATATTTCAATTTCAACATTCCTCTCTTAAAGAAACTCTATTTAATTGCGAACCATTTAAAATTTCGATTTCGTTTTTGGTAATTGCTTGTTCTTCTAAAATTGTTTACGGACCCTTTAAGAAAGTCGATTTCATAAACTATTCGCTTTAAAACTGTCTATATGTCGATGTTAGAGAAAACGGTCCCATGCTAAATTTCAAAAAGCTTTTCATTTAGAAACTCGATTTTACAATCCTTCTCATTTAAAACCATAGCTTCCATTACAAAGGTATTTAGAAATGTAATTTCAACATTGCTAAGTTTCAGAACTCAATTTCAATATCGTCCCCATTAAGAAAACTTAAAAATATTCCCTTTCGAAACTAGATAATAGAATCATTCATGCTTAAAAACTTAGTTTCAACAACAACATCGTTTAGCAACTAGTTTTCTCATCGTTACTTTCAATGGTCTTCATTTCAAAAGAGCTCGTTATTAAGAGCAAGAATCTGAGAAACTGTCACGCTTAGCATTATGAGGTGATTCATGACATCTCAGATTTTTTCCGAAAATTTAACAAATATTTATTACCTTATTGAAAGACCAAATCCAGAATGTTTTATTCTGGATTTGGTTTCCACCAAAGAATTGCTGCATCCTTCACAGGCCGGTTTTAGGGAAAACCGCTCCACCGAAGAACATGTCGCTCTCTTCTCCCAAAGTATCAAAGACAGGCTGGACAAGAGCAACATAGTAAGTGAGGTCTTTGTAGACTTTAAAGGACTCCGTTTGGAAATCACTACTTGCGAATAAATTGGCTGAGAAAAATATAAATGGTAAGATGCTGCGCTATTTTAGGGGTTTTCTTGGCCAACGATATATCAGCGTACGATACGGAACAGCTACATCCAGGTTTAAGCAATCATATACTGGGCTACCCCAAGGAGCAGTGTCGAGCTGTATGCTTTTCAACATATATGTTGATGACCTTATAAACACTCTATTAAAAGAGAAAGTCGAAGTACTTATGTTTGCTGACGACCTTGTACTTTGGACATCCAGCCAGAAGAAAAATGCAGCCCAAGCATTGCAAAATAAAGAGCGCTGAACAATCGCGATCCAAAATGTTTGTTTGCATTAACTAGCATATTATTTCTGCGGTAAAAAATGATGTTTATCCTATCTTAAAGGGTTAAACAATATTGATATAGTTAACTAAAGTGAAAAATTACCAAAACTCGATTACTCGCCAGAAAGACTCACTGAAAAAGACAACTTGCTGGATCCAAAGTTGTCAAACTTTATCTTGTTGCGCCGGCTCGTCTATATAGGGGCCTTAGTTGCACCACGTCGGTATACTGTTACAGGTCGTTACTGTTGTCGATTTGATAAATTCGTTGGCATATACTACGCCGAGGAATGCGTGCAATAATTCCTTCATCTAGGGAACTCCTCACTGCAAACATTGGCAACAGGTTGTCTTTTCTGATGGATCCCACTTTTTTATATTTTTTTACCCATGATGACCTATTTTTTGTTAAGAGCTCTGCTGACGAACGCTGCCCTCCGTAGTGCGTTATCAAACCTCATAGGACCCGAGTGCCCGGAGTTGTGGACGGTGTGCGATATCATATCATGAACTACCTCAACCACTATGGATACAGGGTAACCTGAGAGGCAATGAAGGTACACGTGAAGTTTTAAAGTCGTTCCCTTCGTTTAAAGCATCCCTGGAACCGTCTTTCAACAGGATAATGCACACTCACAGGTTGCAAAGGATTTTCGAGGTTTCTTTTTAGCCCACCACATGCAATTTCTTCCTTGACCGGCCTATTTGTTAGATATGTATCCTAGTAATCACGTGTGGGAGTTGGTTAGACGACGTCTCGCTTGTGATCCGCTTCCTTATTTTTCAAAGCTATGGCTGCGTATACAAACAATACGGAACTATCTTCCCGAGAAGGCATTAAAAAACCATGCATTTTTTTCTTACTTCTCACTACAGCACCTCTATACATGCACGTCAGTATTACCTCAGAAGACGCTGCTCTAACTACGCGTGCGTGGTGGTCTTAAACTTTACTAATTCGCATAATACACTAGGTGGCCAAAAGTATCCGGACACTTTCGAAAATTCACATTTTTACATATAGCTCGAAAAATAAGTGATCAATTGTTCTTTAACTTTAGTCATACAAAATATAGGCTTCACCGAACATTTCCAAGTTGAAATTAAATTACTCTTGCATTTGGGGGACGACAAGAAGGGGAGTTGAAAGTAAAACCGCTTTTTGACCATAACTCTTCGAAAATAGCTCGGAATAAGCTATAAATTTCAGTAATTAATTAGCATACTATGTATAATTACTGTACAAATTTTTATGAACGTACCACTCTTAGTTCCGAAGATATGAAACATTTTTTTAAAAAATGGCAATTTTATTTGAAGGGTTTTTGCTCATAACACCCAGAGTTTTTGATCAAACCTTATCAAAACTTCAGGAAAAATGACAAAATACAAGAGAAAGAACATACTAAAACGGTAAATAAAAATATTAAAAATCCGATGAGATATGAACGTTAAAAGGAAATAATTTTTCACGGCGCATGCGCGAACGACAGAAATTTATAACTACAAAAATATTGTAGCCTGGTTTATACTGCATCTTATAAAAAAAGTTTCAGTTGAATATTGTAAAAATTGAAAAAGATATCAGCGATCTAGTGAGCTGCAATTCATTCATTCGCAGACAATACATAAATGGCAAGGGGTTCTCCACAAATAGTGTGGTAACAATTGAGCATTTTCTTCAATGTTAAATTGTATACAGTTTGAAAATTTATATTCGGCATAGAAGTCACATTTCGCCTATTCGGCCAAAAAGACCTTATACGTAGGTGGCCAAAAGCATCCGGACACCCCCTGAAACGTTGGTTTTGAACGATGACGCAATAACCTTTAATTTAAAAATAGCTCTTTGTGGACAGACCCTCACTTTTTATGTATTGTCTGCGAATGAATGAAATACAGCTCACTAGATCGCTGATATCTTTTTCAATTTTCATGATATTCAACTGGAACTTTTTTTATAAGATGAAGTATAAATCAGAGTACAATATTTTTGTAGTTATAAATTTCTGTCGTTCGCGCATGCGCCGTGAAAAAATATTTCCTTTTAACGTTCATATCTCATCGGATTTTTAATATTTTTATTTACCGTTTTAGTATGTTCTTTCTCTTGTATTTTGTCATTTTTCCTGAAGTTTTGATAAGGTTTGATCAAAAACTCTGCGTGTTATGAGCAAAAACCCTTCAAATAAAATTGCCATTTTTTAAAAAATGTTTCATATCTTCCGAGGTAAGAGTGGTACGTTCATAAAAATTTGTACAGTAATTATACATAGTATGCTAATTAATTACTGAATTTTATAGCATATTCCGAGCTATTTTCGAAGAGTTATGGTCAAAAAGCGGTTTTACTTTCAACCCCCTTCTTGTCGTCCCCCAAATGCAAGGGTAATTTAATTTCAACTTGGAAATGTTCGGTGAAGCTTATATTTTGTATGACTAAAGTTAAAGAACAATTGATCACTTATTTTTTGAGCTATATGTAAAAATGTGAATTTTTGAAAGTGTCCGGATACTTTTGGCCACTTAGTGTATCCTGTAACTGACATGTGCTGAAAATTTCATTTCGCTCGGGCTATTACTTCGCGGTGTTGCATTTTTTAGAAACAGCAGTATCAAATACAGTTTTTAAGGTATTTATGCAAAGCTTGTTTCCTTATAACCGCATAAATATTAAACAGTTAAATATACCCACCGTTAAATTTTTAAGCAAAGCCGAAGCTCAAACGTTATATCAATGTTTTTCTTGACTAACTGAGAACTTTTGTTTGATGTGTAAAAGTTTCTGAAGGAAGAAAAACTTCTAATGTTTGAAGAAGAAGTCAATAGTTTACGTTCAGATCAAATATTTTCTGGGAAGTTCGTCATTGAAGTGTCTCAGCTTATTTCCAACAGTCTGAATATTTTGGAATCGATAAGTAAGAAATCTTGATTTCATTCCCCAAACTATTGAACAATGTCTAGGAATATGGATTTTCGATAAAATTTATTTCCCAAAATGATGTTCTAAAAATTTATTTCCGAAATTTATTCCTCTGAAATTACTACAAGTAAAAGCCAAATTAAATCAAAAAGTCGATGGTTTCGACTCTAAATAGCACAATATCTTTATAACTGCCAATGGGGAAACATATTATTATTTTTTTTTTAATTCGGCCTCCTTAACAATTGAAAATCGATATCTCTCTAACGATTAACTTTATTTTCCTCCTTTGTTATAAATTACTTTTCAGATTTCCAAATATACTTTCTATAATCTTAGTGATTATAGAATCTTATGGGACGCGACAGAAGCTTAACTATCATGTCGATTGCAAACAAAAATCAAACATCTCAGTTACAGTACCAAAAAATTACATCTATCTTCCTGGAATAACCACACAACAAAAATAGTTGAAAGCAAAAAACCTCACATAGAAGCTGAATATACCTTCGCAGTGGCAGCTAAAATTATTTTAGCTCACCAGCAAGAGTTCCGCAAATATGGTAGGGCTCTATCGTGAATATATGAAATTATAAGCTTGGGTACAAGGCGGAATTCAAGGAAACACTGCATCTGCAAAAGTGCGTTGCATACACAAGTTTTCGGGTTCGGGTTTTTGACTTCTTGTGAAACGTTGTTTGTGCAAAAGCGCCAATTCGGCGCTTTTACGCAAACGCACTTTTGCAGATGCAGCATTTCTCCTGATTTCCAGTCCTAAAACTAATTTTTACAGAGCTGTGTACTCAAGTGTTGTTTTATTAACTGAAGGGCTTCGAGGATGAAGGGGCTAATAAGTTACATTTTAAAAAATGAACACTCTCTACGATGGTAAGCAATGAATACAGGTAAGCAAATAAAACTTGGTACATCAAACAGTAGATGTCAATAGACCTATTTCATACGCATACTAATGACAAAACCAGAAAACAAAAAGCTACATCAACTACAGCAATAAAACTTTGAACTTTAATTACTCGCAATTTCAGTTTTGTCACTTAACCCCTTCATCTCCCAAGCCCTTCAGCTCTAACTATAAAAATCTTGACTTAACATTTTACATTTAAGTTATCTTAGAAAACTTTATGTAAATTTTATTACTTTGATGCATGCAGCTGAAAGAACCAACATTTATTCTATCATATTTCTACATTTATTCCATAAATACCCTTCAACACAAGCCCAATTTACTTCAAAAATACAGAAAATCAGGACAAACATTATAAACATTTTCTGTCAGAAATCTTTCACCCCAGTGAATAGCTTTTAGATATTTTAAAATAACCTTAAATACCTTAATGCTCTCCAATAACTGACAATTACTCTTCTTGTTACGTTGAAATTCCGTGCGGCCATAGGCCGTATTGATTATCAATGTTTCACCACTAAACTCTCGTTTTATCCATTAGCAATTTAATGCGAGCAAAGTGGTCAATATTGAGGAAAGGAATTCTCCCAGCCTGAAGTTTCATTTCCGAAGCATAATTATGGTCTAATTATGAACTGAAATTGCGGTTAAAATGCATTTCTTGCTACCATTAAATATTAAAGTCTTTTACCCATCTTTGTTTAGGAAAATTAAACATTTATGAACCCATTTGGTGCCATATTAAGAAAGAGATCATTTTAAAATGTTCCTGGTTAGATGTTTCTCTCTTCTAAAGCTAAGCTATCTTAGACAAATGTTAAAAAACCTGAAACTGCCTAAAATAAAGAAAATGTTTATATGAAGTTAGTAAAAACTTTGTTGGAAATTATTTTGCTGCGGATAATAGTTTGATTTCATTTCTGCTTAGTTTTAAGTTTTTCTCATAAAAATGAAGATAAGCTTTTCAACCCTTTCTCAGTGATAAATAAAGGTAAACTCATAATGCAAGATTCAACGCAAAATAAAATACTATTTCTGATCCACGAAAAAAACGCAATTGTTAATAGACTACTTCAGTACTACTTCAGTACTACACTACAAAAAATGAACTGTTGTTTTTACAGTATAATACTGGCAATAGAGTTTCCAATTTAAACTGTAAAACTAGCAATTTCACAGTTACTTACTGTAAAATTAAAACATGTACAGTTTATTGACGTAAAATTTAGCTGTATTATGCTGTAAAAACAACAGTATAATACTGGCAGCTGAAATTCCAGTTGAAAACAGTAATATACACGGTAATAAACTGTGAAATTAGCATTTTTACAGTTTAGTACTGTAAAGTTAGCAATTTTTAGTTTATCTACTTATATTAAAAACCGAGTATCTATCTTTCTTTCTTTCTATCTTTCTTTCTAACTATCTATCTATGTCACGCTTCTTTCTCCTGAACGCCAATGAACTGAAAGTCGAACCAGGTACCGATAGATAGGTAATTTTTCAGGCTTCATTAGTTTCAGTTTATATAATTATACGATTTTAATTAGCGAAGATATCAATTAATAAGTAGTCAAGTTTAAAGCGATTAAGCCTAATAAATGATTAAACTTCCAAGACATTTCTTACCGTTGCCATTTTGAATAAAAACGTTAATTAAATTATTGAACTGCTTAAAATTCCAAGATATTTATTTCTTACCGTTGCCATTTTAAATTAAAACGTTAATTAAATTATTGAACTGCTTAAAATTCCAAGATATTTATTTATTTCCGTTGCGATTTTAAATTAAAACGTTAATTAAATTGAACTTTTTAAAATGAAAGAGTGTTATTTTTTCCATTGTCATTTGGAATACGTGTTATAACATAGTTCTAACAATTGTTTTTATTCTAATTATTAATGACATATTTTTTCTTGGTACCATTTTGAAAATGTGGTTTTAAATAAAATTGTAATTGCTGTTTTTAGAAGGGGCTTTTTTTGGCTGCGATCCAAATATTAAAAAAACTTTTTCGTTTAGAATTTTGCAATTAATTTTACAGGAAGAAAGCGGTTTGTAAATAATTATTTTTGGAAAGGAATTTTATTTGTTATTTAGGGAGAGTGCTAAGCATGCGCTACTTGACATCGTCTTTATTTTTGAGGAAGCATGTGCAAATAATTCGATTTATTCTTTGATGCAGGAAAGCTTTTTAGCGAGCCGCTTTATCGGGGAGTAGTTTATTAAACTTTTCCTTGGTACTTTAAAGGCGAGCCGCCTTGGCGGCGAGTAGTTTTTTGAAACTTTCCTCGCTACTGTAAAGGCGAGCCGCCTTGACGGCGAGTAAACTGTTTAAACTTTCCTCATTACTTTAAAGGCGAGCCGCCTTGGTGGCGAGTAGTTTTCTCAAACTGCCTTCACTACATTACAGCCCGTGCAACGCCGGGCCACGCAGCTAGTTACTATAAAATTAGCTGTATTATACTGCAAAATCAACATTCCTTTTTAGCCTACTTTCCCGTTAAACATAAAAGAAAGACGAAAAAAGCATTAAAAGTGGCTTAATGCATCTAAAAAATATCGCCAAGTTCAAAAAAAAAAGTCAAAAAGAAAAAGAAAAGTAAAACAAATATCGAAAAATTCAAAATTGGAAAGTAGGGTATTGAGATGAGGACTTTGTGCGTCGATCTGCCGGTCGGTCTGTCTGCCCCCCCCCCCCCCAATAACTTTTGAATGAACATTCAGATTTGAACAAACTTTTTTTTTGTTGGAATGATCTCGGCGAGTACAGCTCATTCCCATATTTGATTTTACGATTTGAACAATTTTTGGTTAAACTTTGAACCATTCAAACAACCTGTCCCGCGATACTAATTTTTTAGTGAACAGTCCGATTTGAACAAACTGTTTTTTGTTGGAAAGATCTTATCAAGGATAGTTTATTCCCGTATTTATATTTCCGATTTGAAACATTTTTCGTCCAACATTGAAACGTTCAAACAAGCTGTCACCCCTAATAACTTTAAGTGAACAGTCCGATTTAAACAAACTTTTTTTTTGGTCTAAGAATCTCAGCCAGGATACTTCATTACCGTATTTAAATTTTCAATTTGAACATTTTTTTTCGTTCAACATTGAACCGTTCAAACAACCTTTCCCCACCTAATAACTTTTAAGTGAACCGTCCGAATTGAATACACTTTTTTTTGTTCGAAAGATCTCAGATAGGCTCATTCCCACATTTCACTTTTTAATGTGAACCATTTTTCGTTCAATGATGAACCGTTGAAAAAAAAATTAACATTAGCGCAAACGGGGAAATTTAAATTGAATGTTGATCCTGAACTTAAAAGCGTATTTCCTTCAAACTAACTTTATAAGAAAATGGTTTTGATAAATAATGTATTGTAAAGTACTTTTCTGAATAATCTTCTGTGAGGACTCTGATTCCGACTCCGACTCTGAAAACATGGCGAAATGAAGGCTCAGAAAAAAATGACTGACTGGGCAGACGATTTTTTGTGTATATATTTATTTGTTTTGTGAAATTATTATTATTATTATTTTTTTTTGGCAGACATTTTTTTTAACAAAATGTTTTCATTCACGAGAGCATTTTATTCTTTATTTATATTTAACAACTGGCAACGGATTAAAAATGAAATTCGAGACATTTTATTAACGAACGAGTTTTTTTCCTCTTTCTTTGATGAAATGCGTTTTGATGTTTTTTGTATTTTTATTTTATTATTTATTTTTTTCTTTTGAAAACGATTGAAGAATTTTTCTACGGAAGAACTATAACAGTTACATTCTTTAAGAGGTGCAACAAAACTTTATTTACTTGTTCATTTACTTTTTACGTGTCTATTTCATCTGATGAGAGGAGCTTTTAGAAATCAGCTTTAAGTGTTATAAAGGTATGTTTGACATAATTTTCAGTCTCAGGTAATCAAGAGAATATTGATCAGATGCAGATTGCCGATGTTGATGCACGAGAAAGTAGGCTCGTTTAGTTCGTGACAGAACTTCTCGTTTAAAATGTAGTATTTTTTTCGCACTAACTCCAAAGTCCAATTTTAATGATGTTTTCGGCAGTCATATTTTTATGCAGTTTATTACTGATTACAAATACTAGTCAACTTATCGTTAACAAGGGCTATTAATAGTATTTTATTCTCTGCTTTTGTTCCTTTACCCTATAA
Organism: Uloborus plumipes; assembly: GCA_038373865.1. Lineage (NCBI taxonomy): Eukaryota > Metazoa > Arthropoda > Arachnida > Araneae > Uloboridae > Uloborus > Uloborus plumipes. Next base: position 3,305 of record JAXGGA010017405.1, on the reverse strand, counting down.
ACTTAAGTCTGCGTTGTTGCAAGGTGCGAGTATAGAGGTTGACCGTAATTAATTAGGGAGACTTTTTTTTTTTAACAACTTGCAGAGAACGCTGGAGCTCTAGAAAACACGTTATGAAGACCACTGGATTACATAAACGTTATATAGATTTAAAAGAAAGAATGAATATTTAATACATCACTCAATCTATTTGCACTACAGAGACATTTTCGTAACTCAGAGCGAGATTAAAGTAAGCCCAAAAATGGCGTAAATTTAATTCTGCATTATATGTAGAATCTTATTCCGCAACGCCCCATTAGAAAGTTATTAAAAAAAGAAATTTCTGCACAACTATTTAACAGTGTTAAAACAGCGCGAGTCCCTTTCTTTGTATGCATCATAGAAACGGTTTTGCGTTCTCCTGAAAAGTAACAAAAATGAACTTACGTTAGTTTGCCTCTGAGGCACAGATTTTTGAGCATAAATTTGTACTTTTTTTCCGGAATTCAAACTTTAGCTTTCAGTTGGATATTTTCGTAGATGAAGAACCATTATGTGTCATAACATGAAGTGTCAACGTTCTAAAACATTTTCTTGCGCCTAAAAAACAGCTATTTAGGTATTACAGGCGTGACCATACAATCGCACCCGCACACAGTCAAATCTTTATTTTTCAAGTTACAGTGAACTCTCACTTATACATCCTCCTCATTTATGCGCCTTTTTCACTTATACGACGATTTTCAATGATCCCGGCAAATCCCATAGTAAACTAATGATAATTTCATTCGTTTATGCGTCGCTCTAAAGATAAATATTCTACTTATGCGCCGAATTTTTCATGAAACGTAAAAAATAAAATTTATTTTCTTTAAAAAATGAGCATGTTTCTTTATTTTCATCTTTAATATCTCCCATTTATTCCTCACGGAAAGCATTTTTTTCACATGAACCAGAGTTCAGAGAGAGACAATTATCTACAATGGGTCAGTTTAAAATGAACAGTTTGTGATTAGATATGCTACAATTTTTGTTTTCTCTTTTATCATCGTAGTTACGTTACAGTAGTTTCCAAACCGTAGCAATATGAACCCTTTCTATAAAAACATTCTTATTAATACTCTCATTAGAACTAACGCTGTATTTTAGACTTTTAAATACTCCTTTTTACCTATGCGCCTCTCTCACTTATGCTCCTTTTCCTGTTATCCCTTGTGCCGGCATATAAGCGGGAGTTCACTGTATTATATTTATATATTTTTTAGAAAGTTGGTTCTTCGTATTATGATGCATAGTGGATCTTTATATTCAAATACATCACAATGAATGGCTAAAGTGTAAAAAATGCTAATCTAGGCGTACAAATGTCACACCTGAGCAAATAAATTGATCAATATATCAAAATTAAATTAATTTTGCCTTGCCTTTATAAAACGAATCAAATAAGAAAATGGCAGAAGGATCCATAAATCCTTCTATAAATTTCTTGTTTACCATTGGCATGCACTAAACGAAGTCTACATGAAACGTACATCACAAGTTTTACTCTTTTTTCCTTTTCCAAACCATATCCTAAGGCATCTCCTCAATAACCTTTTCTATTCAAAACGCATTCAGAGATAAATGTTTACAACTTTTCTCCGACTCCTACGTATTGTTTAATAAAATGATTAATCAAAGCATTGGCACTCCTCGCACACTATGTCTTCTATTTGGTAAACAAATTTACGGAAAAGGGCTAAATCGTCCTAATTAGGATATGAATGTCTCAATTAAAGCTCTTTTGTTTATCGGAGCCCCAAGGGAAAAAGTGTTCTCGTGTGTTTGAGATAAAGCTAAATCTTACTATTTGCAATTAATAATCGTAAAAGATAATTTTTCCGATCTCATTCTCAAAGAGCAAAGAAATATTGTACTCATTAGTAAAAATATTTCTAAACTGTTTAAAAGTTAATGAAGAAGGTAAGATTGTTCCTCTAAAAGTAGACACGCTGTAGTAAGAAGGATTAAACAATTAAGTACATTAAGCAAAACATGTACACCTCAATGTAAAAATAAAGGGTTTTCAGCTGTTTTAACTCGCAACAAAAAGAAGAGAAAAAAAGAACTTTCAGCATTCAGAAAGTGAATAAGAAAATTAATACAAATAATAGTAAACTTAACTATATTCCAATTTTCTGATATGCATGTATTTTTTAACTCACAACTTATGTTTTATTTTATAAAAACTAAGTATGTATTTGGAATCTCTGCACTTATTTCGAATTCCAGAAGCAAAAGATTTATTTCTAGCCTTCTTTTTTCTGTTTTTTTTTACTAAAAGAGTTTCATTTTGGCCACAAATATTCACAGTTATTTTTTTAACAGTCCAAAAAGTGCTTCTTAAAATCAATGGAATTTTTTTGTGGATTTTTTAATATTATATATATATATATATATATATATATATATATATATATATATATATATATATATATATATATATATATATATATATATATATATATATATTTGTAACCTGAAGCGAGAAAGACGGGTACGTTTTGATAAATCGAAAAGATGAAATCAGGATAAATGACGTAAAATTTTATGGATTTTTCTTCTCAAATGGAACATTCGATCACGGGGAAAGAGAGACAGGTGTAATCGGTGGGTAATTTATCAAATAGAAGAAACTGCTCAAGCGACGCGGTTTCGTATTGGTTGCCTGACTTCATTACACAAAGTGGATATTTTCCAAGAACTGACAGAAGCGATAAATTTGTAAACAGTTTTAAATTCAAGATATATAGACAGACCGCAGTAGCGCATTTAGTATGGTTTGCCTTTTTGTTCATCCGGAGCTCGTTTCTAATCATCTACGCAAAAGCGTTTACTGCTTTGTTCAACCGTAAGCGATTCTCAATATTGATATGAACTTGTAAACTATTTTTAGCAGTATTTGCATATAAAGCGACTCATTTAGAAACATTGTATTATATTTTTTAAAGAAGCTGTTGCAAAATTCAAATATGAAATTTTAAAATATTTTTTTTTTTTTTTTTTTTTTTTTTTGCAACGAATAACAAGGAAACTGCGAGATTTTTTTCACGTCCTAATACATTATTGTAGATAATTGTACGAGGATTTCTCTCATTAAAAGACTAAAGGGTCTCACTTTTTTATTTTTTAGCTACGAAGGTATTCTATTTTATTTTTGTTAAAATGTGCTTTGTGAATACGTTCGATAATATGAATAAAAATAGTTTAAACTCCATTTAACACATTTGCAACGTTTCGAGCGATCAACCAATGTATTCATAGACTTATGAAATTCGGTGTTT
>JAXGGA010017404.1:0-24438 GCA_038373865.1 Uloborus plumipes | reverse complement strand
TGAAAAAGTCGATGAAGTTTTTCAACTGGTTTAGCGAGACCAACGCGTAAGCTCTTAAAATGTGGAGGAGACACTTAACATCAACCACATAACAGTTTGGGACCCTCTGAAGAGAACAGGTTGCTCAAAGAAGCTCCATGTTTGGGTGACACAAGAATTACCGAAAAAAAATTGATCGACAGAGCTACCATCAGTAAAACGCTTCTAAGGAGATCCGCAATCGATTTTTTTTGAAGCAAAGAATTACAGGAGGTGAAAAATGGATTAGATACGAGACAATGAAATGCATGCGATCTCGGTAAAGGGCTGTAACCCACCATAAACGACTTCAAATCCAGGATTGACGGTAAAAAGGTGTTTCGTTGAAATGGAAGGGCATTGCTCATAATGAACTAATACAACCTGGCGCAACAGTAAATTCTGTCCTCTATTGTGCATAACTCAACTGTTTCAATGAAGCAATCAAGAAAATGCGACCAGAATTGGCCAATAGAAAAGTAGTTGTGTTCTACCATGATAATGCTAAGCCACACTCATCTTTGATGACTTAGAATAAATCGAAGAAACTTGGTTATGAACTTTTGGTGCATCTAACGTATAGGCTGGACCTTGCTAATTTTAATTATCATTAGTTTCAGTCTTTGAAAAATTATTTTGATGGCAAAAAAATTTGCTAACTGAACAGTCGCTGAAAATCACTTGGCTAAGTTTTTTGCCGATAAATTTCAGAAGTTTTACACCAATGAAATTATGCAGCTACCAAGGGAATAGCTAAAGCTCATAAATAATAATGAGCATATGCACTTAGATTAAAATTAATTTTCAAATAAAAAAATTCTTACTCAAAAACTTACGAAAAAAGCGCTGAAGACTTTTTAAATGACCCAATATATATTAGACTAGCTTTATACCCGGAGTTGCCCGGGTGCGTATTAATATAAAACTTTAGCTTCTCAAAAAATTCTAATAAAAATTTAACGCAAAACTTGTACCGGCCACCTTGTCTAGTGGTCAGAGTAGTCTGCCATGGATAGTGTGGCCCCGGGTTCGAGTCCCGGCTTGGGCATGGATGTGCTTTCTCTCTCATGTCCTGTCCTTTCCTTGTGTGAATGTGTTGTGTGAAAGGTTGCCTACCCTATAAACGGGTACCTATGGCATGCGTGTACTGTAGAAGTCGGACTTCACACCAAATAACGGTACAGTTGGAAAAGTGAAGCAGCGCACTCCAAATTGCCAGCCTGGCTGTCACACGACAAAAAAAAAAAAAAAAAAACCGCAAAACTTGTTCATAAACAACGTTCTTAGTTTCACCTTCAGGCGCAAGAATAAATAAATTTAGTCTTGATGTAGTAGTTATCTCTTATTCTTTTATACGAAACTGACGCTGACTCACTGTTTCCGATTGTCTTGATCTAGTTGCTCTATCTCTTAGATCTCTTAGACGATACTCACGCTGCTCATTGCTTTCTGATGCTCTAGCCGTCATCTCTCTAATGTGCACTGTCGCTAGTCTTCGATTTCTCTCCTCAGGACTCTCATGTTCACGTTTTTCAGCCGTTTTTTTTGCCCTAGGATGAACTTGTCTTATTGCTTTCCGTTTCTTCGGAGGCATTTTTGCAGAGTGGTAGCTAAATATACTTACAATTCAAAAATTTATGTTTTTCTTAATCGTTGTTTCCGAGCCTCGAGGTAGAAAGGTTGATAAATCAGAAATAAATTACTTTCTCGCTTTAAAGGTTTATCTCTATCAGTTGAAAAGAAAAAAAAAACAGTTTAATTGTTTTTGACTTATTTCATGCTAAAATGAAATAGGTGAGCCTTGAAATAAAAATTCATTGTTTTAATTTTAATGTTTGTTGGAAAATGCTAATATTTAAATACCATAAATTTTATCAATTTGTAACCTAAAGGCTCATGTCGATTAAAAAAATAGGCCTAATAATAGGCTAGATTCCTATAAAAGGGTCATTTTTTGACAAAAATATTGAATTTGAACTTTTTAGATTTTTTAAAATTTCAAGACCCCGCCTATGAGAATTCTAGGGCATCAACGAACCTCTGTGTCAAGTTTGATGAAAATCTGACGCAAACTGTGGATTTGTATAGAGAACAAGTATACATACACTCATTTTTATAGATATAGATATAGAAGAAAGTAAAAAGCATTAATTTTGACAAATTTGTAAATTTTCATAGTAAGTGTCAATAAAATCTACTTTTAGTGCAACTCCAGAAATGATATCTATTGTGAAAAGAAATTCTTGTGGAAAAGCACTTGATATTGCTAGAGCAGCAAGAGATATGCTTGGTGGTAATGGAATCTGTGACGAGTACCATGTCATTCGTCATGTTATGAATCTGGAAGCAGTTAATACATATGAAGGTAAGAACATTGATTTTTCAAGAAATAACTGAATTGGCATTTGTTGTCTAAAGTAAAATTTAAAAATGTTACATCTCCATATATTATTTCTCTAAGCCGAATCCTATACCCGGTCGAAACTCGCTCATTTCTTTATCGAATTGCAAGAAAATTTATGATTTTGAAGCTTATCCCGCAGGCTATTGACGAAAATTAGACCCACCCTCTAAAAAGTGTCGGTTCGTTTTTTATTCGTACTTCAATTTTTGGGCACAAAATTGACTCTATCTAGCGAAATAATTGTCGTATCGTCTCCATTTTGATTTCATTCGAAAGATTAAAAAAAATGCGTTCTTTAGAACGTTTCTCCGCTAGCGCCGCGTAACGAGAATCTCGAAAATCCACGTTTAAGCGACTTATAAGCGATTGAAGTTTGAAAAAGTTAAATTTTTTGCTCAACTGTTAAAATCGTTATATTGTTGTTCAAATCAATTTTAAATGCGACATTTCAAAACAAGGCTTAGCTCGGTAAACCTTAATTGTAACTTTTATTGTTTCAAAATACTATGGTAGTTTTGCGATAACGTTAGTATTTAGTTTTGTAGTAGCCTTGGGTATTTGATTTTAATATAGGGTATCACTTTTGTAGTAGTTGTAAAAGTGAACGTGTCTTTGATCTCTTTGAAAAGTTGTCAGAACGACGGCAGTTGATGGCGATGTCGTGCAAACGTACAAGATTTTACAATTTTTTTTTTTTGCGGAATTCCGCACGGGTCACCTAGTTTTATGAAAAACTATGAATATGAAGGTAACAGTATAAGTACATCAAACACTCATTTATGCAGTAGCCCAAAATGATCATATGTTGTCAAAATTGGCAAGCAGTTCTAATACTGAAAAATAACCTTGATGATGTAAAACTTTCAACAGTTCCTCACCTGAAAATATATATAATGCTAATGTGAAAGAGCAAAAGACATAACAAAAGTTGATTTTTCCAGTGAATGTTGACATGCCCCAATTTCGGCCACAGCAACATATACAGTGGAACCCCAATAAGTCGACACCCCATGCAACCACGAAAATAGGTCCAGTTAACCGGTGTTAATTTAACGAGGTTCCATAATTTCATCTAGTGTAGTTTTCTGTATTGCTTATTTACCAGTGCTTACTATCTGCGTTATCTACTATCTTTAAACGAGCAATTCTTGTATATATATATTTCGGATCTCGAAAACGGCTGTAACGATTTTGATAAAATTTTGCATTTAGATATAGTTTTGGTTTTTGAGTTCATCTACATCGGTGTTTTTTCTGTAAAAACGCGAGTTTTTACAAAAAACCCCGTTTTTTGTGCCTTCATTAAAAGTTTGAGAAGCTTTTTTTCGCCATTTTCTTTATGATTACCAACATTGTTACTGTTTCACAGCAACTATGTTTTATTATTAACAGTGGATTTCATATTTAATCCCATCAGCCGTTACCATTGAAACTCAAAATAGCCGTTACCATCGAAACTCAAAATTGGAGTTTCGATGGTAACGCATCAGCGTAAATTTAAATTTTTATGGTATTTGGCAAATGAGTTTTGGCTACACGTTAGAACTGTTATCGTTTTTAAAGAGAGCGATCAAAATAAAGTTATTGTGGTGTGATTTTACAGTGCACGACCTTTAAATAAGGTTGTATTTTTAAACTTAATTACGGCTGTTTTAAATGCGTCATTGCCACCAACGGCTTAAAAATGCGGAACTACTTTGATATACCCCCCCAAAATTGGAAATTTGGCGACTTTTTTTTCTCCCCAAGAAAAATACCTGTTTTTAGCTCAATGGACTTGCGTTGTTGCCACAAAACTTTTTAAAAAGAATTCAAAAAACTGTACAAAATACAAGAAAATACCAAATTTGGCAACAGCCAAAGCCTAAAAGCTGAAAATAGATAAATTGGCAACACCAAAATTAGAAACAGGAACCCTCAAAAGTCCGTAGGGAGTGCCAGATTTGGTGCGTAACTTTGGGGTGCGGGTGGTATATCAAAGTTATGACAAAAATGCTTTTCAAGTTCATCTAAATCAGGGTCCCCACTTCTTTTTCAAAACAAAAAATAAGGACTTTCTAAGGACCTTTTTCAAAAATATTAAGGACCTCGAAATTATTTATTAGTCATCAAATATGCATGACTTTCTTGGGTTACACAAACATACCTGTATTTTCAAGCATTTTTTTACCAAAAAAAAATATTTTGAAGCATTTATCATTACATTTCAAAATCAAGAATAAGAAAAATTTTCAAAAAAAAATTACGATCTGAACTTTTTTTCTTCTTTGTGACAATTCCAAGGCTAGCGGCAATTTTACGTCAAACACTGGACATTCAAGTACTAGCTTTGAGTACAAGATGCCCTAGAATCTTTGAGGCTGCATCTTGCAGAAAAAGTATAAACTATGTATTAGACAAACACATTAAGTTAAAAAAAAAGGATCAATTTACTATCTTTCTCAAGGAAACAAAAAAGTTAAAACGGATTTCAATACAAGGCAAGGCGTTCTAATTCCATGCTACTTCTATTTACTTTAGTACAGTTAGATTTTGGTAAAATTAAGAGAAAAACTTAATTTTGTAAAAGTGAATTAATCACTTTCCTAAACTACATATCCAGGGGCTAAAATTCAGGACAGATATGCCAAAGTTTTCAAAATCTCCTCCTCCAAAATAGTCTAAGGGGAAGAATTTTTCACATCGAACATTATATTTTATTAAAAATAATTGCATGTAGACAATTTGGAAAATGTAAGAGATTTATGCAACACTTCAAACACAAACTTTTACAAAATGCAAGGTAGCTGCTACAATTGGAATTTGAAATCCATGACTTTCCATGACATGACTCACTGGATGCAATGTTAGCAAGGGGGTGGGGGGGGGGGGGTTGATCAAGAATTGTCTAAATTAGTGCTTTGTGAAAAAAAAAATTCAACTATATGAGAAATGCTTTGCAAATTTGAGCTGAAAATTCAAATTATAACAAAATATAACAAACTGAGCTACTGTTATATTATTTCCAAAGATCTCAATACATTTCAGATAATCATTAGTGAAAGTCAACGATTTATACGTGAATCAATGCAGATGCAAATGTATTAAAATTTTCGAGTGGAAGCAATTAAGTCGCAAATGTGAGAGTCTTCAATTACAAAAAAAATTTATTTGATTGCATTGATTGGCATGATGAATAATGCGTTCAAAAGAGGCAAAATGTATGCCTGGAGCACGGGTTGAAAACCATGGTTTTAAAGTGGTGCCTACAGCTTGCAAAGCTGACCCATGTAGCTGCTTACGTTATTATCCTAATATTGAGAAACTGGTTCCTAAGAAGTTGTTGCAAAAATTAGTATTAATAAAATAAGAATTCAGTTGCGAAAACAACAGTTCTTAGTTAGTAATTTTCTTTCTTTTTTCATGATTTACGATGCTATCAAGAAAAACTTTCAATATGATTAGAGATCAAAAATACTAAAGGCTTAAGCTCCTAGAAAAAAATGTTTGTCGCCAGAAAAATAATTAATTGAAAAATTCAGTATTTATATGTCAGTATTTACTTTTAAAAACATTTTGCTCTAAAAGAACTAGTTGAAAAGGATTTGTCAAACCTTCAAATGACTATACTTCTTTAAACTTTCTGGTGTACAACATTCATCTTAAAATGAGGTGTGACCTTCGAGTTAAAGAAGGTTGAGCACCATTGTTTTTAAATAAATCATTGTGATATTGATTACAGACTAAAAAATACAAGAGGAAAAAAAATTGTAAAGTCTTTTTTTCTTATTATTAAAGCATCTATTAGTTCATTTATTTTTTCAATTGCCACTTTTCAAACTCCAAATGGTGAGTGGATATTTTCTATACAACTACCTCCCCCCTACCCCCCCCCCCCATGCACTTGTTTTCTTTGTTCTCACTGAGAATGCTTAGATTTCAACACAGGATCCCAATGCAGTAAAAAGGGAAAGTTGAAAGAAAATGTTTTCATTCTCGCTAGCAATTTCAAATCATTAAATTACTATCAGTGGTGAAAAATAAGGACTTAAAATAATTTTAAGGACCTTGAATCAAAAATAAGTACTTTTAAGGGCCCTTATTTTTCAAAATGAAAAATAAGGAGTTTCTAAGGACTTTTAAGGACCGTGGGAACCCTGTAAATAAGTACTTTGAACTTTAGGAAAAAAAAACACGATTTTACAAACCTCTTTTTTAACCGAGCGAGGCTTGGTCGCCAGATACTAAATATTGTTAGCAAATGATTGTTTGTTTCAAAAGAACATAGCAAAATAAATCGCATAATTTAGAACATCTTTTTAGGAAGATATCTATAATTTTGAAAACAGATAAGAGCTCGTCAAAGAAAAAAGCCCTGCTTACACTTGCTTGAAAAACGTGTCATGCTGGTGATGCCTTGTCCTTCTTCTGGATTGTTCTAGGTACATTTCGTCAACCAGTTCCCAGCCCTGGAACTGCTCCAAGAGCACAAAGTGTAGCAGCTATCTTCTCTGGTACTAGTAAGAATTCTCAAAAAGAAAAAAAAAAAGCTCTTTCCGGAAAACAATGAAATAACTGACCCAGAAACAGAATAATTCTCAGAAAGAGTAAATGTGATAGAATATTTGTAAAAAGCAGACTAATGTAGCAAGTGGTGTCGTTTTATAGAGGTTCCTGTAAACGTGTATCAAGTTTACAGGAAGGGTTTGCTCAGATTGAAATTCACATTGGAGCAACCATTAGAAAAAAAAATGTTGACTTACTGACGGTGTCGAGTTACCAGAGTTCCGCGGTATATTTATGTATGTATCTATTGTCAAGTAGCAACCAGTAATATTTACTAACCAGATACTAAATGTATATGTATCATAAGTTTGAGCTCTTGAAGTTCTGTAGCTACAAATTTTGGAAATGTGTTATGTTATTTGTTTGAGAGCTAGTAATCTTCTTTTATACATCTCTACATACTTCATGCATTGTGCTAAAAATTGTTATAATGTAAAATAAAAAGTAGTATAAATGCTAAAAAATCGTCGAAATATTCAAGTTTAGAGAGTTTAGGCCTGTGCAGGAAAGGACACCGGAATGTATTGGGCTTTCAGCAGAATGATGGGTCATTCCACTGAAGCCGTTAGTGAGTATATATCCCTCTAAAATGTATTATTGACCGCAAGTGCAAATTGGTGTAAGTTACAAAATGCTGTTTATATATTGGTTATATCTTGGTCGTAATATCAAATTTCTTCTGTCCAAATATTTTTTTTAATGCTCTTGGTTTCCCTAAATAGAAACTAGGGGGCCCGGGATTCATATAAAAAGTTAACATTTCGTATTTTTGACTTAATTTTTTTTCGCTTCGAACTTTCAACACTTCAAATCTGCCCTTCATTTTGAGCATTTTTGAAATGTATACATCTAAGACGAACAGTTACAAAAATAAAGGTCATGCAGGTTAAAATGGAACACTCTTTATAGTATTTTACAGTGTCTACAAGGTTACAAAAATATCCAGGGTAAGAGGCTTTGTTGTCTTAAAAAAAAGGAAAAAAAAATTGTATAGCTTTACAAAGATTATTTGCTTGTAATACAAACAGGTTACTTTGTGAAGCTGTGAAATAAATTTTACAAAACCTAATGTTTTTTAAAGTTTTATAACGATAAACTTCTTCATTTTCTAAAGTCACAATAGTCTCAAATTTTCACTTTAGAGATTCTGTAGACACTATGTGTATGTATCAACAAACTAGAATTGTTAATGTGGTTTAAATTTAGTAGTTACTTTTCACTCCCTTTATTGTGTGTCTGGTCTTATTTCAACAACGTTTATTCTAGTGTTTGATAAATAATTTTTAAGTTCTTTATTGATACAGTTCTGTAATTACTAGCTATAACTTTAGTTTTTGTCACATTTTATACTGTCCATCACTGATAAAATTCGTGACCTGAATGAAAGTTTAGTATAAGTCATTGATTACTGACGTGTTTGTTAATGTGTTAAAATTACCAAATGGTATACCGTGTGATCTTAAAATATTAAATAATATTTGCCATTGATTTTTGAATCAAGTATGTTTAAAAATGTGATTCAATTTTAAATAATATTCCAATTTTCGTATAACACTATATGTATTGATGCAAAATAATTCTTGCTTAAATTCAGGTGTTGTAATTAATTACTATATGAAATTTATTTTTTAGGAACTCATGATGTTCATGCTTTGATATTGGGCAGAGCCATAACTGGATTACAAGCCTTCAAAAGCTAATTTTTTCTGTGAACCCAAGTTGTAAACACTTCTACATTATATACATTTATATTTTTTGCTAATTTGAATAAATATATTTCTTGTTACTGAAATTTTATTTTAAAAATAGATTGCGTGCTGTCTTGTTTTTAAAGCTGATAAAATGAGCAAAACATTTGAGAATTATGGAATTAAAAGATTGGGGTTTCAAGAAACAAAGAATAATTTAAGTGTATATGTATTTCAAGCAGACAACCGCATTTTTATATCTAATAATTTAAAGGTGTTTGAAGTACATTAATGTAAGTTAACCCTTTGATGGTTATGAACGAGTTCAGCTCGCAATCGAATCGTGTTTCATAATGCGCGCAAACGAGTTCCGCTCGGGAGCAAGATTTTGATCGAAATGGTTAGTAACAAGCACTACTCACGTAGTGAAATTTTCCCCCAATGCGTGCTGACTTCGTTTGCCATTATTATTCTGCACTGATGTGCTGTACTATAAATACTTTTAAGAAATTTTTAAAACGCGCGAGGTGAGCTATCTATAGCATCACCAGAGAAAGGTGACATTTTCGGAAGGGAAAACAGCTGCCACTTTCGACTACTGTTTACTCCTAATGCTGCGCAAATTAAGTAAACGGAAACTGCTCATTTCCATAACCGTCAAAGGGTTAATGTAAGTAGTGGATTAGTTAAAATTATTAAATTTTTATTAAATATTTAGAGAATAAATATGAATTCAAAATGTAACAATCAAGTTGCATCAATTTTCTTACTTGCTCAAAAATTCAAATAGTACTAGATACAAAAAATGCATTTTTCAAATTTTATTCTAAATGATATATCAGTGATTTATCACCAAGTTTTAAACACTTTACATAAAATACTCTGCATATAATTGCAGAGTTGATGAAAATAATTTTACATTAAAGAGATGTTACTGCATTTGCAGCAGTTGGAAATAACATATGATAATTAACCACAGGTACATAAGCAGCAACAATTACACGACCTGCAAGAAAAATTCTAAATTAATTTTATCAAATCAAAAAAATATAGATACATAATTAAATGCTGTTAATATATTTAAAATTTTAATTAATACAGTAATATCCTAATGCGCTCTTATGAGATACTGCATCTACCGATGTACTTAGTTTCATTCTTGATCTTGACTTCTGGATGATATAATATTTGTATCAATAGCACATTTTATTCTTTTAATAAGGTTGCAAGTTAGTTTCAGAAAAAAGGAACTGAAATTTAAGGAGAGGTTTTAGAAACTTAAAATTGTTTGGGAGTCACAAATTCAAAAATATGATATCTGTAACGAAAATTATTGTACAAATAACGTCAATAGCAGATCTGGAAAATTGTCCTTTTTTATGTTATGCAATATTAAGGTTTTATTTAAACATATAGAATATTGTACACATTTTTGTTTAAGTATCCTTAATTAGTGTAATATATTTTTTATACGTAGAAAATTATCCTTCAATATCTTTGCTATTTGTTGGAACTGAGCCCTATCAAATTAACCTTGACTCTTTGGCACAACATATATTCTGTTTTGTATTTCTAAAATTAAACTTATTGCCCTCATTCTACATGTAAATCATTGATCATTTTTGCTTTGAAAGCATTAATCCATTAATGCCTAGCGTCCCTTTTTAGGGACGGTCCAAAAAGTGATTTTACCAAAAATGAGCATTTTAACCAAATAATAGTGTTAAATTATTACTTTGGTATTGTTTCAATTCATTATTAACCGATTGCAGCACATAACCTTTGAAAAGTGTGTTCTGTAGCTGTGTAACCAGTATACAACATAAATACTCACTCACTCTCTTTCATTTTCAAATGTTGGGGTATTCTTGAAAGGTGAAGATTTAACTTTATTTAAGCTTGAGGCTGGCTGCTGAAATCTATTTATTGTTACACTTAGAAAAAAATCCAATTAAACTTTTTTTTTCTTGCCTAAATTTCAGAGTCATTCTGACTTTAAGTGCTTAAGCTTATACTTCAGTACCTGCTTTATAAATTTTTGAAAAATCAGATATTTCATTGAAAATATTAATAGTACATATAATAAGTAAAAATAAATGTTAAAGACTGTATCAAACACACCAGTCTTCTTGACAGAAATAGGCTTCTCCCACTAATTTTATTGCTATTTTAATATTGAACTATTGTATAAATGTTTTAGGAGACTTGGGGGTACCTTTTAATTGGATTACAGGGTGGCCACAAGAAGAACAAAATCTTTTTCCCTGACTTTTCCCTGATTTCTCCCTGTCCAACTAAAATTTTCCCTGATTTCTCATACGACGCATTTTTCATCCTCTTAAAGCTCAATTTCTTCTCTTAATTAATACCTGGATACTTCTGGCTATTTAAACTACATCAGGCATTAATTATTAATTTTTCTAAAATTAACAACAATTACAAGAAATGCATTTGAGACTGTTAATTTGTTGATAAAAAATGAAGTTACATAGTTGGTTTGCTTTATTTGAAACACTAAAAAACATCAACAAACGGAATGTTTTTCAAATTTAAAATCAGTTTACTAAACTTCCAACATCTCCAAAGAGAGCCTAAAAACTTTTGAGGAACATCTTTCACCACTACTCTTCCCTCTAACTTCACAAAAAATAGAATTAAACTTTCAAGACTGCACAAAATCTCCCTAGCCTTAAGACATCCAGAGATGGTTTATAAAAGTTTATAATATGTCGGCTGTGAAACTTTTTCAAAAGAAAAGGCCAAAACCTTTCCCCCTAAGTTCACAAAGGTGAAAAATTTGTATCAGCCATACTATTTCTTCACCAAACAATCCGTAAAATATTTAAGCCTTCAATTTTAAGTCAAATTATTTTTGACAGAGGGGTTCCAAATCCTCCCTCCTTAAATCACTGAAAGAAAACAATAAAAAAATTTTTTTACATATTTGAGCATTGGAAGTTTTTCAATGGTTCATTACTCCAACACCTAACTTTACAAAAGATTGAAACTTAAAATTAGGCTTTTAAATCATCAATTTTGAAACACATTCGGGGGGAGAATGCCTGAAATCTCCTACTATCACTAAAGATAGCCCAAATCAGCATTTTAAAGCCTCCAGTTCAGATATTTTTCTAAACCAGACTCCCTTCTCTCCAAAATTTACATCACCAAACACAACGAAAAGCTTTAAACTTTTAATGTTTAAAAGTTTTTGGGTGAGAGCCTCAAAATTCCCCCTGCTTGAGCAACACAAAGATAGCTCAGATTTCTTAATAATTCAGCTTCAAAGCAATTTTGAGAGAGAGCCCCCTAAACCCTTCCCTTAATTCATCAGAAGATGGCTTACATTTGGGTTTTTAACGTTTCGGTTTCGGAATTTTTTTCTAGGAAATGCAAAAGATGGCTTACATTTGGGTTTTTAACGTTTCGGTTTCGGAATTTTTTTCTAGGAAATGCAAAACCCCTATCTTTATAGCCCCAAAGACAACGTTAAAATTTTAAGACTGCAACTAAAATTAAAAAAAAAAAAACTCAGAAGGTATCAAACAAATACCCTCTCTTTTAAGTCACCGAAAGATAGCTCACTGGGAAGTTCGACGCAGATCCAGCTTCAAAAATTTCTAGTACAAGCCCTGAAGCTCATGAAAATGCTCATGAAAGGTGGCCTATAGATGCATCTTTAAAACTCCAGTTTTGGATTTTTCTAACAAAAAGCCTCTCCTTCTTTACTTAGACATTGCCTAAGACACCACACAAAAGATTTAAGATTTCAGTTTTGAAAATTTCCTAGAGAAATCCTCCACTCTCTTTAATTCACACAAAGGTAGCCTGAAACAGAGTTCTTAATACTTCAGCAACACACAAAACTTAAAGAAAGTACCTTGAACTCCTTCCTATAAGTTCACAAAAGGTGATCTAAATTTCCATTTGTAAAACTTTCTTTCTCAAGCACCTCCCCCCCCCCTCCTTCCTTTCTATACATTTAGATCACCAACTACTAAAAGTCTTACACCCCCCCCTCTCCCCCCATTTTTAGTTTCAAACATTTCTAGGCAGAAAGTTCTTTTTAAGTTTTTCAAAAGTAGCCAAAATTTTAGCTTTTAATGCTGCAGAGTTATTTTTTTTTCATTTGGATTACAACAGTCGAAACCTTTTTTTTAAGTTCACCAAAGATTACTTAAATTTTGCATTTTAAAGACTGCAATTTTGTAATTTTACCAAAAACAAAGCCACTCCTCCCCCCATCACTTTACATAACAACCTGAATTTTTCAGGCTTCAGCATTTTTCAAAATATTCCAAGGAAAAAATCCCAAACCTCCCATCCCCTTTAACTCTCCATATTAAAAAAAAACCCCTGCAATTACCTTTTTACGTCTTTGTTTACTAACAATTCACGACGGCTTTGGAAAATTTTCTAGTAAGCATCTGAGATGTCCTTAGATTATGAAAGATGTAATCGTTTTTAGCACTTAAGAGTTGAAAAATTACGGACTGAAGTTCTGATTTAATTTTCTATGATTTGTTCCCAAATTCCCTGATTATTCAATGATTTTTCCAGAATTTTCAAAATCCCTGATAATTCCAGGTTTTCCCTGTTTTCCAGGTCTGTGGCCACCCTGGATTAGCATTACAGATGTTCCCCTTTCATTCTCGGTGCATAATATTAAGAATTTTGAGGCTTCAGAAGAATGTAAAAACTATTGAAATATATGTAATAGTTTTGAACAATTTTAAGCAAAAGATGTTGCATTTAGAAAAAAAATGGCCACTTAAGTGAACCGCTTAAAAAAATCTTGAGAAATCTGTGGCATGAAAAACTTAACATCCTACTTATAGAGAGAAAGGTAACTTTTAATATCAGAGTGAAAGGTAACTTTTTCTCAAAAACTGTAAGTTAAGGAAAGTTAGGGAGACTTCACAAATTCTTAAAGTTAAAATTGACAGAAGTTGCTTTAAGTCCCTGTATAGAATTTATACTTTAAGAGTGGTGTGCAATACAGAAAAACAAAATGAGCTCAGCTTGAATAAATCTCCATGTTACTTTTGTAGGAGAAAAAGTATCTGTTGCATGTGGCAGCAAACAAGCAGCTTCAGCTGCATTATGTAGTATTGCAGAACTCAAATACCCGGTCTCGAAGAATTGTTTGTGTTGATGTTTTACTAACAAATGTATACTATTCTATGCTCAAGAGGCTATAGCTTCCAAATAAGTGAATCTTCTAAATTGATAGGATTCTCATTAACCTTTTGGATCCGGGCAGTTCATATAGAAATTTTTCTTTCGACCCAGGTAGTACAACAGTTTAACCATAGATTTCTTTGCCATTGAAAAGAGAAGGTATAAACTGTCGTACCAGACGTATGAAACCTTGAAAAAATCCCCGGCTCCAAAGGGTTCGAGTGAAAATGTCAACCCTGTGCTCTAAACTAGACGAGACTTTTGGTACAACATGTGTACTGTCCGGTTCCTAAAGGTGTATAATGGAAGTAAAAGTACTGTGCATGTTCTGTTATATAGATTTCAATGCAAAAATCCCAAAACTTTCTCTTTAGATGTAAAAGTAAAAGGCACAAACAAATTTAACCAATAATCCCTATATAAACAAATTAGTTTTGAAATTGCAACATTGATGGAGCTAAAATAAAAAATTAGAAACATCACTTATAATGTTGTTGTTTAAAAAAAAAAATCTGAGATTTTGTTATCTTAAGAGTAAATGCATATGAATCTTGCTCTTTTGAGTTTTACCTGCAAAATATCTCCCATGCAAAGCAGCAACTGATGCAGCTGCTGCTGTTAAGTTCGGGCATTTGACGTAAACATTGCCTTCAGGAGAATTCTTGTCAACATATACATGAAGAGCTCCACCATGATTTCTGCATTCTTCAATCACATCATTTTTGATGTCTTCATCCCAGTTTGGGCCAGACTCTCTATGAAAAAAGAATTAAACATCAAAGTTTAAATAGGCTCATAAAGAACTTAAAAGAAAATTCAAAAATATGTCTGGTGAAAAAAAGAGAGGCATACGTATTTTAATTTATTTTACAATGCCATATTTTTATTTCTTTTATTTTTGCATACACGTTTGCAGAAAGCTTTGGTACTGTGTTGTAGAACACATTCCATGCATACTCCTCTGTTTCATAAACGTTTTAACATGCTGACTGCTATATATAAAAAGTCTTTTTTATTTTTTGTCTTTAAAGTTTATTTTATGCAAATGATTTTTTCCCTTTTGTTTTTCCAGTTTGATTTTTGAGAGCTTTTTATTTTTAACACACTAAGAGATAACTACTTTAAGTCCATAAAGGTAAAAATTCAAAAAAAAAAAAAAATAATAATAATAATAATAATAAATTAATAAATAAAAATAAAAATTCAACATTTAGTCAATATTATTTTTGGAAAAATTCAAATTAGAATTCCTACTTTTGGTCAAATATATATCAGCCTGAAAAAGTTTTTAACAATATTACAATAAATTTTAGATACATTATAAAAAAACACACATAGTAAAATTTTAATTGCATTGTAGATTTGCTTACTTTGCTGGATCAAACATATTCGATAGTATAAAACATTGTGTTGCTACAGAAACTGATGGATTGCCAGCCATCGGTGAAGATTGAGCTTGAGCAGTTAATTGAAGTGCTTTAACAGCAGCTTGAGGTAATTCAAAACCAGTGCCTGAACAAAAGAAAAATACTTCTTACTTAATTTTAGAATTATTAAAACCATTTTCATGTCCAGAGTTATAATTAATGAGCACAAAGATGGGGATAAAACTAAAAGTATGGGGGGGGGATTAGAAAGCAGAAAAGTATCAAAGTATACATAGTTAAATGTACAGTAATTATGTATTTTATAGCAATGAATATCTCCTGACAACATTTTAAAATTGAACTTTTCTTTTCAACCATTTTTCAATTTTTACCTACAAATTAGGGTCCCTATTGATAAGCTACAGTATAGCAAAGTATTATAAATAAGAAGTTAAATCTAGAAATGATAATAACATACGTCTGAAATAAATTGTAATGGAATCAAGAGGGAAAATATGGGGCTGCTTTTAATGAAATGAGTATTTACAAAGCCACAAAAAAAAAAAAAAAAAAAAAAACTCACACAAGCATTTAATAAACATGAAAATTGCAGAACTATTTTTCTTTTTTATTCCTTCACGTCAATTGTGGGTTGTGATCACAGTGAGTTGAAGGTACAAAAGGATAAATGTGATCATAGCATAAAATACTTCTGATAAATTTCTATGAATTACAACCAAAACATAATTTTTTTTAGCATTAGATAATAAAGTAAAAAGAGTAGCAGAAAATGAAGCAGATGTGCTGTCTACTTTGCAAGTAAATTTTTTCATAACAAGTCATTACTGCAAGTTCTTTCATAATTACTTGAAATTTCTTACTAAAACCTGCAAAATGGGGTATGCAGGGTATTTGAAAGTAATCTATATAACTTTGACCATTTTGATGATAGAAATAGGGATATATAGAAAGTTTCCAATTTGAGGAATAATATCCTCATAAAACCTCCAGTTTCAGTTGCTGTTTAAGAGTTTGAAGTTGACGTAATATGTAGAAAATTCACTCTCGTATTAATCTTGCTTTCATGTCCCCGGGATGGTAACAATGTGAGGATCTGTGGCTAAGAATACTCCAATTTTAACAGTGAAATTAAGCACAGCAGTTCATAAGTATACGTGTATTTTTAAGACCATATTTTACATCTAATTTTCTTTGCAAATGTGTCAATAACTCCTACTCATTTGCATAGTAAAAGGTCTGATAAATGTCTAGCAGGATGCTGCTTTTTCGCACTGAGTCTTGACCATCAAGGATACTCATGATAACATCTTTCTGGGGTGCTGATTAATCCCAAGGAAGCTAACTAGCTGGAAGACTGATTTCCTGGCATGTAAGGTAGAAAAATAATCTCATAAGATTTTTCTTTGGGGTTTTGAATAATATGATTTTTCTTAGGCCCCAGCACAGAACCTGTCGGCTTGCATCTCAGCAGCTATGTCAATAAGGATGTGGTAGGAGATTTGATGAATGGCACTGAAACTTTAAGCCCCAAACCACACCTTTCAACTAATCACCATTTCTGAAATATAGATGATTAACATAGTAAAAATAATTTTGGAATACGTTGTATTAAATAATTGTTGAAGAAGCTAATTTTTCAATACAAGAATCTGCACAAAAGAATTGAGGGTCAACTGAAATGTGTCTGCTTTTATTTTGGAAGAAATACATATGCAGTAATTCTTATAAATTGTTTTCCTTCCTTTTTTTGAACGCATTTCAAAGGCAGTTTGATAACTTAGTTTTTGAAAATTATTTCCCTTAAGTCTGGTACTAACCTTCAGCAAGTTTAGCCATCAACTGCAAGCGCCCAGTAGCTCCAAGATCTATACCAGCTCTGTCCATTTCTTCTGTATCTAAAAATGATGGTCCTTGTGTGAAGTCCGTTCTATCTGTTACAGTGCCAACTTTCATGGGTCTTCCAGCCAATTCAAAACCATTTAGTTGATCCAACGCTTTTTTGGCATTTTCTGAATCATGAAACTGTAATTGAAATTTAAAGTGTAGTTTAAAAATATACCATAGAAAGGATATTCAGAAGGTCAATTGAACTTGCTTATTTGCAAAATATAAGTTGTATAGTATGAAGTAATTATTAAAGACAAAACTTGAAAAATAAAATACAAATAATAATGTAGTAACTTTACCTTCTATTTTATATAAATAATTGCTAAGTGTCAATTTCCCTTATTAACCTAAAAACGCTCTCATTTGTAATGAAAATTAATGTTAAAAATTGTTCTGACCTAAGGTAAAAACTCAATTTTGAAATTTTATCCAATTACACTTTAAAAGCACAACTTCATACTATTTATTTTGTCATGAAAACACACACACACAATAAATTTCATTTTTTTTTTACATATTCTAAAATATACAATTTAGTTTCGGAATTTGAAAACTTTTTGGGTCCCATGAAGAAAATTTCCCTCAACATTGTATATCAATTACACAGCAATATTAGCTAGTGTTTTCAATCCTGCATGGTTGACTTTATTCTTCTATAAGTTCAATTTTGATGTCAAATAAAAAAAGTTGTGTTTTTCTAAAAAAGACAGCTTTTGTTACTTGAATTAGTTTTTACTTGAATTCCATACACAAATTGTTGAATATTACAAAGTATCTTTTCAATTAGAGACTGTCGTTTGTTATGCTCTCTATAAGTCCAATAACACATCGTAACAAAATCATTGCTGGTGTAGAATGAGAAGGGATTTTCGTGCAAAAAAATAATAAAACACGAGCTATGTCTCCACTACAGTTGATTTTGCTGAGATTAAGTAAATTTGAACATTTCACAAAACACCCCATCTAATTTCCTTACCTACTAAAAGAGATTTTTCTTTTTTATATAAGGCCTTAATTTTTTTATATAATAATTGGTTTTTGCTCTAGAACTGCAAGTTTCGTACAAAAATGATGACTTTTGAATTAGTGTTTGCTGTATCTAATTTAACTTACATTGAGGACTCTCTTGCTGTTTCATTAACGTTGGTCACTGTATCAGTGTCATGTGGATTTGATTCATGACAGCAGGGTGTAAATGCTGATCCGTTCCACCAAGTAATAGTTTCAGTAAATGTTTTTGGAAACTTCTTTGATTTTATCTCTCACTTCAAAGAGACATTAAGACACTTGAGTAGCTAAATGTATTGCATTCATGAGAATCATGCTCCATCTCACTAAAGTTTTGTCACATCTTTTAGATTTCTCAATTGCTGAAAACTGAAACCTCGAACAAGAATACCAATTCATTCTCAGAAAAATATACTCGACTTTAATTGTGTTATTAAATGGTAAATCTATGTTATTCATCTACATATTCTTCATATGAGATACAAAGTTCTTCCTGATTTTCTTGCAGATATACAACACGAGGAACGTGAGAAAATTTTCAGTTGATGCTTGTGAAAATATTCGTTTTACGAAAGGTGAAAAGTAAGGAAACGAGTGCATAAAAATCTTTTGTGGGACTGGAAATTTTGCTTAGTCCCAGGGAAATAATCCTGCAGGGATATCACGCGGGATCCCGATTGCTAAGGTTTCAGGATTGAAAACCCTAATATTAACATGAATGTCACTCTTAAAAAATTTCAAGACAGACTTTTTTTTTTGGCAGATTATTAAGTCTATAGTGTTGTTTAACACTAATAAATAATACCAACATATATAGAATACTTTTAGTATTTAAACAACTTAAATATACCAAGTTTTCATTAAATATTTTTAAAAAATGGAAAAACAGCTTTCAGGAAAGTATTCCCACACTTTTGGTGGAAATAAATTTTTTGAGGATGAAATTCAATGAACATGTTTCAAAAATGACCGGAAATGAACAATTTTTGTACTAGTGTGTATAGAAAGGTTCTGTTTGTAAGATCGCAATTTTTGTTAATTGTGTTATTATACTCTGAATTAATACCAAAATTTTGCTTTTAAATTTCTTGTTCTGTATTTTTACATGAGTTTTAATTTCCACATAATTAAATTTTGTAGCATCAATGTAACATGCTAATAACGACAACTAATAAAACATTAATTATTTACTCGTAAAGGACACCAGAATGAATTTTTTCATTAAATAAAGTTAGCAAGCTTACTGTTACAAATCCATAGCCTTTTGATCGTCCATTTTCTGTATCCTTTATTAGTTCAATTTTGTCTATCTAGGAAAGAAAATTTCCATACAATGATTAAAATAAACAAACAAACAAAAAAAAAGACAAATTAATTAATTAAATATGAAAAAATAATCGCATAGAAGAGAAAGAATATGAATTTGGAAGTACATCAAAAACTTCATTAAAGCTATAGGGTGAAATTTTTCCATGTGACGTTGTTTTTGCAAATGTAAAATGTATGTAGAATCCTGAATATAAAATAAGTCAGGCTTGTGCCTGGGATTTTAAAACAGCAGGGGTTTGAAAACATTTTTTTGCCCCTTGGAATAGTCCCTTGTTTATTTATTTATTATATTTTGCTAGACAACAAGATAAGAAAATTATAGGAAAACATTCAGGCTATTAAATAATGAAAAGGAGAAATACTGTATTTAATTTTAACTTCAAAGTTATCTCATATTAAATATGTATCTCTCCCTCCTTTCTAATGTGAGGATTAACACATAAAACTCTCTACTTGGACACAGTCATGTAATGAGCTCAGAGAATTAAATTCAGATTTTTTGTGGAAATGCCAAACATACAATATAACTAGGAGAATTTAAAAAAAAAAAATCTTTTGCGTGGGAAAAACAGGACAACAAGCAAAATTTATTTTAAATATAGAAAAGCTAATGCTGCTTTCTTCAAAATCACATCATCAGATGTAGGAAACTTCTGGAATGGAAGTTTTATAACTCATTAATTACCAAACGTATTGACATTTTGGTATCCACAGTTGTATTCTTTCTTTTTACTTGTTCCAAACAAAGACTTACTTTAAAATATTTTGTTAAACTTACAGAAACCTTCGAGGGCAGATCTATTATGTTACAATTGCAATAGACCCACTAGACATAACGACCCCAAAGGTTATCCAAAGGCACAGGAAAAATATTTTGCAGAGTTCTGTTCATCTTAAAATGGCTCCCTATACCACATTGCAACAGACAATAAATTCTCTTTAAAGAATGAAATAAAATATTTTTATCGACAGTATTAACTAAACTTTAAAGATATTTTATTTGCTTGTTTCAAATTTCTAATTTATCAGAGTTTCTTTTTATGAGCAATAACAAATATCTAATTATTACTTTTTAGATGTCTAGAAATATTGATAGAATAAAGTGGGCAAAATCTAATGCACAAAAATGTACAACTGTGCAGAAGCAGTTTTGAGCGATTGAGTTCTCGTTTGGACTGCAGCAAGTAAGTTCAAAATATTCAAAACAAAAGGCAGAAACCCATAGCTTTTTGTATTGAAATTAATCCTAAAAGTACAAAATTAACACCTTGAGGTATATGGATGCCTCAGAGATATTAAAGAATTCGCCATGGCACATGAAATAAAGAGACTGCTTTCAGATATCCTACTATGTCAAAAGGTTATCAAAATTGAAAGTATTTTTTTAATATGTTAAATTAGGCATATTCTACAAAGAGTACTATTTGGTAGGTGTTCTCTAAAGATAAAGAATGCTCTTTTTCTATACCTTATCGTTGTATACAATTTACATCGCAGGCTACTAAGACAACAAATAAAAATACTTTTTAAAAAATATCAAAAAATGTAAAAAGGAAATATATAATGTTAAATACCTGAAAAACTATCACATTCAAAAAAGTCTCTATCATAAAAATGTAGTTAATGCAATTGAAGACAAAAATATTGAGTTCACAACTCAAACCAGTTTCTGCTGGTGCTTCAGAATGACAATGTATACAGCGGCTCGCTTCTGTAATCAGTTTTTAATGTAGAATAATTTTAAAAAGTACTTAAAATTCATTAATAAGTAATCACATTGTAATTTAAATATTTTCCATAAATTAAATTAATGTAACTCTTGATTTTGTTTCTTTCATTAAATTTATGTGTGCATTTTTGTTTTCCATTCATTACGGAATGAAATTTAACTTTCAGAGAAAAGCCCTTGGTACATCTGCTACACACAGAAAATGGGACACTACACAACACTTAAATATTTTGAAATGGCTAATGTGCTTTTTATAGCAAATTTTAGCATTTAGTCACCTATAAGAACCTTGGTGTTATTCAATATAATACCCCCCCTCCCCCAATTCAAGAAACACACTGTAATTATGCATATATTTTTTGCAGTTTTTTTCCCTATAAAATTTTAAAGATTATAATCTTGGTTCCAGTGAAAAACTTTGAAATGACGGACCTATTAATCAACCAAACGAATCTGCAATTTATTTCTTAGCAAAACAGTGAGAGGGCTCAACTGCTCAAAATATAGAAGTTGCAAATAACCACATGGGATTCAAGTTGGAAAAGTTTCCAGAAAAATGCATCCTTTCTTAAATTTTTTAAGAATATAATGACTTATGACAATAACCAGGTAGTAATGTTTTCTGTTCACAAGTATTCTCTTATAGCTGCTTATCTAATTTCATCATGTTTACTTTTGTCAAATAATTTCTTTTAACCACTGGCATTTTAAGATTCAATTAATATCTTTATTGTGAACTGTGTAATTCAATGTGTTTGAAAGTTAAAGACATCTTAGATTCAGTTCATCACCAATGTCACTTGCTCACGTGCACGGTCTCTCCATCCCCAGTATCTTCCATTTAGGTCCATATATTCCATATATTCCATATTTGCATATACATTCTTTGAAATCTTTTTCTTATATTTTTTCTAGTAAAATGGTAACATATTTCTTGAAATTGTCCAGCTGTTTTAAGCATTAAATAGATAATAAGATTTACAAGCATACTGAAAAATAAAATTTCTTCTTTAGTTGTGTCACTTGCTTACACACATAATCACTCCATCCTCAGTATTTTCCACACCTACACTTTTTTTGTAAATCTTTCGCACACAATTTTTTGTAGCAAAATCATAATGTATTTCTAAAAGCTGTCTAACTATTGAGTATTATGTTTAAGCAGATAATAAGATTTGCAATCATATTAAAAAATAGTTTCTTCTTCAGTTGTAAATATGAATTTCTAAATTTTTGTACAAAAAATATACTAAAAATATATATTTAAAAATTTGCTTAATTTTCGAAGTTACATGTCCTTAAAATTAGCAATTACACACAAAGAATTTATCGACATTATATGAGAATTATATTAAAAAATATATATTAATTAAAAAAAAGAGAACCATTTTTGTGGCATTTATGCCTTTTATAAATGGTTTCATACATCTTTTATGTATAAATATTCCAATTATGAAAAGTAAGTAACACATAAATCAAAGAGTGATTTAAATTTAAAAAGAATACTTACTTTTCCAAATGGCTCAAAAATGCCTTTGAGCATTTCTTCAGTAATGTTAAAATGTAAAGATCCAACATATAACCTCACAGGACCAACATTTCCCCTTGCCATAGTCATAGCTGCTGCTGCAGCTCTATTCTTTTCAGCTTGAGTAAGCTGGACAATTATAGGGATCCCAAGCAATTTTTTTCCAGACAAACCCATAGCCTGAAATACATAGAAATATGTTAATGTTCAACATTACACAAACATCACTGAAACTAACAAATCACAGCAACAAAGTATTATGATAGTTTCCAAAAAAAAAAAAACAGAATTTATAGTAAATTTACTTACCAAGGATACAGAAAACGTATCTTCAAATTCAACATATGCAATACCTTTAGAGCGTCGAGTTTTGTTATCTAAAATAATCCTTACATCCTGAACCTAAATTTAAAACAGAAAATCTATCAAAAACAAAAACAGATTAGCAAAAATAATATGTTTCGTTTTATTTAATTAAAACATACTTTTCCAACAGGTGAAAAGAATTCTTCAAGATCTCGAGCTCTAACTCTTTGAGATAGTTGCATACAAAATACAGTTCTCATATCTCTTTCTTCAGGTGTTAAGTCAGGATTCCTAAAATAAAGATTGCAAAGACTATAGTTACTTTTTTATTTTAACTTTAAAGCAGCTGTGGTGTGACACGCATCATTTTGTGATGCATTTAGTTCATTTTTTTTTTTTTTTTTTGTCTAGCTTAAATTAAATAAAAAGGAAAAGTTAAAGTTTGATGAGAAAATATTTCCTAGAAATTCAAAAAAAAAAAAAAAAAAAATATTTTAAGGCCGAACGTAAGTGGAAAGTAACATCGCGAAGATTATATTCCGCAAAAAAAAACTCCAGGCCAACGCCTGGCTTGAATGCCCTTTCACAAATTAAAATTCAAGGTTGAGAAAAAAAAAGGTTTAAAATAAATTTGGTTGACTTACCCCTCTGCGGATGTGTTTCGCATGAACAACTTCAATAACACATAAGCATCACAATTCAGCATAACTCTTTTATTTATTTTCCTCGGCAGCTTTGCTTGTACAATTCCTTTTTACATATCATATTTATTTTTACGAGAGATCTCTCTTACCAAATCATTGAATTAACCATTAAGCATCTATTTTAAACATTTTTCGCATTCTTGATACTGGAGACAAAAACTAAAAGGAAACATAGTATTAATTCTCGGGGAGCATTTAAATCGAAGATTGTTCCTGATGTATTGAGTTCTGAATTGTGGGTGTCTTGGAAAGTTAATAGGGAAAAAGAAACACGATCTCTAGAGAACGGAGCTGGAGGGATTCGCGGCGAAATGCTAATCAGAAAGAAATTCGTTCTGCAGGACACAGTGACGTGAGATTTAAGTCTCTGGCAGAAACTGGAACTAATCATAGAGATGCGCGATGATAAGACTTCTGGATGCTGGACGAGATGCACTGGAACCGATCATCGTAATGCGCGATGGCGAAACTTCTGGATGCTTGACGAGATGAGAGGCGACATGTTATGGCGATGGATGTGGAAGGCGGCGACAGACGTTCATTTTAATGAGCAGCTCGCAAGGGAAAAAGCGCGACTTTAGGATATGGCCAAAACGGGAAGGCCTTCGCGGCAAAGTCATCTTAGTTCTAGCATGGAGCAGCCGGCTGGTGAGGAAAAATAAAAGGATGCTGTGGTCTTTGGGGTCTTAAACCCCATGATTTTTCTTTACGTGGGGGCCCGCA
>JAXGGA010017403.1:0-24439 GCA_038373865.1 Uloborus plumipes | reverse complement strand
CATCTTTTTTTCAGGATTTGCAATATAATTTCTTTTGCTTCTGTTTCACTTAGGCAGTGTTGATAAACTCACCGATGGCAGTTAATGCACTTAATCATATTTTGCACTGTAACTCTATGGCAAATATTGCAATAACAATTGTTATGTGCAGCTTCCTGCTTCTTCTTGTGTGACTTTTTCTGTTCTATGCTTCTTTCATATGGAGTTAGAATGATTGCTGAGATAGCCTTCCTTTTTGCTCTTTTTATTTTTTAGG
The DNA here is from genome assembly GCA_038373865.1 of Uloborus plumipes. Lineage (NCBI taxonomy): Eukaryota > Metazoa > Arthropoda > Arachnida > Araneae > Uloboridae > Uloborus > Uloborus plumipes. The sequence goes on along the minus strand of JAXGGA010017403.1, from coordinate 24,183 downwards.
TAAAGTGATATGTGAGCCGGGCTTTACAGAATCATAGTTGAAGTTAACAATCATGATTTGATGAGAACTATCCGCTGATTCTGCAGAGCTTGTACTAATTTAAGTCGTAACTAGTTCTTGTACATGGTGTACAACAGTACAACTTACTCCGAACATATAGCCTGTTCACTTTGAGTTATTTTATCTTGACTACTTACCTTTAACTCTGCTCCAACCAAGTCAATGTCATTAAACACATGTCAATTAACAGGCCAAACTCCTGTTCTTTAGAATCAACTCACTCCCATCATTTGCCATGGCCATGATTGCGGTTTGCCCATAAGAGTTACAAAACAGTTCTACACGATACTAGGTAATGGATCTCATTAGATGTTCTCGCATCCATGCAACACATGCTCGATTAAAATATGTGTATAGAGACTGAATAAAGATCTTATCTACGTGCATGGTGTGCTTAAAGAGAAAGTATTATTATATCGCTCTCGTTAGCCTAGCTTATTGCATCTTTATTATTTATGTAAGTTGCCTATTTATTAAGAGATGAAAATTCTTTTTACATTGCTTGGTTTAACAGTGTTGATGAAATGTTGTATCAATTGTGTGAATTATCGTTTGTGATTTAACCTTTTTTTGAACGAGCATATTGCTCACCAAGGGGTGCTTTTACGATAAGCTCATACATGGAACGTAATCTTTTGTAAATAAGCATGGGGAGGGAGGGGGGTTGCAATTCTGTTGCACTCATGCAGCAAATAGCCATTGTGTTTCTAACACGTTCACCACGCATTACTGCTCCAAACTGGTGTTTACCTTTATACGTCAATATATTTTGGGACTTTTGGACAGTGAAAAGACCGACTTCATCTGTATTGAACATTTTAGTAGCATATAAATTGTTTCTTTCTTTTCTCATTTTTTTTTCTCGGTAAACCAGCATAAATTTTATTTAAATTAATAACTATGTTTAACAACCTGAAACTGCAGCTTAATGGAAAAAGAAGGAAAAAAAAAACCATATATGTTAAGAATTTGCAGCTGATAGAAAATGTGCTTGATAAAAAAATGAATATCGTGAATAGGTGTTAAATTATGCTTAAAATAATCTTAACTACGCTATTAAATCAGATGAGTCACTTATTTTATGTTACAATTAATAAAAAGTCTTGCTTGAAAACAAATTCTTAAATTGGACCACCGGTCTAATATAGGAACATTTTGTCGGTCCAATAAAGGAAAACATGCCATTTTTTATTCTTTAGCTTATTTCTCTGTCAAAAATTATCATAATCGTGCATGTAAATACATAGATGTAATCCTTATTAAACACAGATTATCATGCTATAACAGCAGTTAACCTCAGCTTACAAGTTTTAGTACTATCTGACTAGGTACAAATCCGCAAAATAAGATTTTACACGTTTTCAACATAAATCATGCAGCAACTCACGCTACCCAGTTCGAAGACTGGTGAAACTTCATACACACTGATTTTATTCCTAAAACTTTGTATTTCTACCGTTAAAGTGTAGCATAAATTTCTGTACTAGATTTTAAGCCCGAGGTCCAATTTAAGCAGTGGTCCAATGTAGGCGGTTTTCCCCTAGTTGTTGCAGCTATTTTATTTTCTGGTTTTTACGCTAAGTCAGCGTATGAAGTTGGTCGATTGACATTTACTTTTTATGTTACAAGTTTTTAGTAATCCAAGTATCAAATATTGATGCCTAGTGGGGGCACTCTAGAGACTTCAGTGGGCTGGGGAGCGGATGAGGATTAGCGAGTGGAACGAGCAGGATTCCCAAACTTTCTAGTATCACACGGATGCACCAATAATAATAATCTACATTTAAAATTTCGGTTGAAATTCCTCTACAACTTTGTTTCTTAAAAAATGAATTACATAATGCCGAAAGTTTTAAATATATCTCTTCCGTCCGAAAATGATGATTTCTTTTATTATTGAAGCTATTTTTCTCTTTATTAAAACGCACATATTTTTCTATTATTAAAACAATAACAGCACAACGTCGAGTTTGATAACGAAACTGTACCCTGTTGGATTCCTTTAGGATAGATTTGAGCCCGATTGCAGCAAATTCTTGCAATTTAATATCTGAAATCGATCTGTCACATTGATAATTCTGGAAGATTCAATGCTACATCACGACTGCACGTAAATTCTAATATCGGGGATTGTAGATGTTATCGGCAAACGTGTTTTGCGATTTCTCGTGAATGTATTATAACTACTATGAGTTATGCGAAATGAAATTTCTGCATTGCATCATTACATACTTAAAAATATGAGCATAGTTTGTTATAATGGAAAAGTAAACGAAAAGTTTTCTCTGAGTATAATTTGTAAGTGTTTGTTTCCTTTCTGTTCCGGGTTTTTCATTTTTTTTTTTTTTGTGTGTAAAACATTTATATGCTTCGTGTTTTAAGTTAACTTCACTCTTACTGATTTCTTCCTATTCACTGTAATGATTTCTTCCGGTTCACTTTTGTAACAACTGAAGATTCAAACCTCCCTTGTACTTTGCTTGAAGGGTTGACAATGACTTAACTTTGCAGTATATACTACCATATATTCATTGCAACCGGAGGGACAAATTAAACATTTTTGTTCCTATAAATTTCTTATTCTTACTTATTGTAACGAATGGATAGGTGAGAAAGGTCTTCGTGTTTAAATCACATTGAGCACCTGTGGAACTTTCTGGTAAGAAGCTTGGGAGCAGGTAATTTTCGGTCAGTAACGATTTTAGTGCTGATGTTTGTACTACAAGAGAAATGGAGAACAAATGCCTCAACGACTCATTGACAACATCATATTCAGCAACAATAGAAGATAAAAACTGCATATCAGTCAGAAAAGTTCATACCTTGAACCAGGGGTTTGATTGGCTTTTGGTTTGGATCAAAAACAAAGCGCTCTTCAACGCCCACATTTAACTTGTTAAACCACGCGCAGTGGTAGTTACGGGGGAGCATAGAGTGAAATGAAATGGTAAATGGAATCCTGTATGAAAGAAAATAATTATTCAGTTAAAGCTCTCTGCTATGTGTATAAACATTTAGTTGGCTTTAACTTGAATACGGAGAAATGGTGTATCAACTCAAAGCAGACATGGAACTCTCCATTCTGTAAGAGATATTTTTGGCACGATTGTGCGACCTTTAAAAATGGAATGCACAAGTAAGATACAGGTCGCTTGCGTTAAAATATAGCACGTAAAGCTGAAACTTATTTTTTGTAACGTCGCTGGAAACGCTGAAAGAAAGATCATGGACCCAGAACCGTCATTTTGATCTTTTCCAGGAGGAAAGGGCAATTCCTCCAGGAATATGTTCATTCAAAAAATTGCGGGCGCACGTGGCACCTTTCAAAGGTGAAACGTTGTAGCACCAGCGGTACCCCTGGGGGGTGCCACTTGACTCCTTATGGCATCCTTGTGACATCCTATATCACATTTGATCTGTCATAGAGAGAGAATGGGCTCCTTTAAGGGTGCCATAAGATTCAAGTGGCACCCTTCAGGTGGTACCACCTTTGCTACAACGTTTCATCATAATAAGAGTAACCCGCAGTATTAACAGTGTACTGAAGGAAGAATCATTAAAAAATTCTCAAAATCAGGAGCTATTGCCCTTTTCTGATTTCCTTAAATATATTATTTGCATTGAGTAAACACTTCTTTCTAATTTTTAATTTTTTGTAATTTCCTTTCTCTACAGTTTTTATGCATAGCATGTTTCTTACCGTCATTTGGAAGATCGAAAAGTTTTTTTTCAACAGTTTAAAACGAAATTGTACCAATATATTTTTTAATATTATTTTTTCTCTTATAGGTAAGTGAGAAGTTCTGAATTCCTGCAGGGAAAATCTGTAGACTAAGCATTTTTTCTAAATTATGTTCATAAACAAAGACATTTTTAAGCGTATTAAAAATAGTTTGGGATTTTGTTTCTTTTTTTTAAGCCTAGGACAAATTGTGAACTATAAAGTAAATGAAAAATAACAAAATTACAATTTAAAATATAATTTTTCTGTCAAGGAACTATATTATACAGGGTTGTTATAAATTAACGTGAGGTGTTTGGAATCTACTAGCGCGCGAAGTACTGGGAGAAACATTGTCAAATTTCATGGGCACACATATTAGACCATGAGATTTGGATTTTTGAAATAAAATAAAAAATAGTTTGAAAAATCGCCACCAGAGGAAAATTTGGCGCTGTAAAAGTGTATTACTGTTAATATCCCAAATTAAATTTGAAAAAATACTGTACAAATCCATTTCGCTAAGAAAAATGATTGTTATTGGCAAATGTGGATTTAATATGATCGCCGTAGAATTTCCTATTTAAAAAAAAATAAATAAATAAACAGTCAACACGAAGAAAATAGCGGTACATTTTACCAAATAGGAATGCAACAACATAACACATACATAATTTACACATTTACATAAACGTGTTGCATTTAGCGCTCATCAGTATAAAATGACGGACTGATAGAATTCTCATCATTCTGAGCCCTGAGAGTTGCCTTTGAATGGCTCTTACCTTGCGGGACCGGGCTTTGCTAGTGAAGCTGTATTACCAGCGAAACGAAGCTGTGCAATGAAGAGCTGTGTATCAAAGAAATGTTTCTGATATCGCAAGTTTAAAAGATATCATAACTTTAAAAGTAAATCTATTCTGATATGTTACGAGCTGCCGCGGAAAATGTTGTGCATCGTATACAGTTCTTGCAACTTCACAATGGTGATCATGTTGAACCACATTTGTGATAAAGAAGCCACTTTTGCAAATAAAATGGATGCACAATTTGTCAGCAGCATTTAATTCTTCGATAATCAGAGTAATAAACTTTTGCAGCGCCAAAATTTCCCCTGGTGGCGATTTTTAAAACTATTTATTTTTATTTCAGAAATCGAAATCCCATGGTCTAATATGTGTACCCATGAAATGTGAAAATTTTTCGCCCAGTACTTCGTACGCTAGAGGGCTCCAAACACCTCACGTTAATTTATAATCACCCTGTATATAAAGAATCATAGAATTATGCTAATATTTAGGCATTTTGCGATTGTAAAGATATTTAACTGAGACAGGATTGTAAGCATTAAAATTGCAATTGTTACGTATAATCCCAATCAATAATTGTTCATCTCGGAAATAAATGTAATAATTTTAGAACGATGAAATTTAAACCATTATTCCTTTCATTAATAAAATGCTTATCTACAAAGTAAATCCAATATTTACCATAATATTTTATAAGCAACGTTTGGCAACATAGTGAGCTTAGTGTGGAGGTTTGTGTTTCTAGCTCAGTATTATTTTTACTATTTTGTACGTTTTTTATACTTTTACAGTCTAATTTCAATTAAGTGTGGTTTTTATTCGCATCAATGGAAATGTTTTAGCCATGTTTAGGATTTTGAACTTTTTACTGTCGCATTTGACTCAAACCAAGACATGTGAATTGAAGATGGCCGGTTTTAATAATGAAGCATTTTATGGCTTGCTTTAAAACTGTTACTCCAAGATTGTAACCGGTATCACTTAAAAGTGTAACATGAGTCAGAAGTTTCGAAATGAAGCCAGGAATGCAATAAGTGAGTTGAAGCTTTTGATTACTATGAATTTCAAATGTGTGAAGTCTGAAATTATGTTAAAGCTTGCTTGAAAATATTGAGGAATGTTCGCATTTTGCGATGTAGGAACCTCCTTTTAATTAGTTTCGTGGCCCCATTTGTGCAAAGTGCTTCTGTAGTTTAATTTAATTTCACTGGTCCAGTTAACCTTCCTCTACTACGGTGGGTCGTATCCGACCCAAATCAAATTTAAAATTCTGTCTAATTTATTTTTACATCCTATAGTATCATTACTTTACATTAGTATCCAATTTCCAAAAGATAAATGGTTTTTTATGTTAAAAAAAAACTCAAAAAGAGTATGTCGGATCCGACCCAACAGTAGTGCATGTGTGATCTTAAACCACCGTAGTAGAGGAGTGTTAAAGATAATAAAGAAGTCGATATATCCCGTTGGATAGTAATAAATTGAAGCCCAAAGTTAATATTTATGGTGCTAAAAGTTTATGGATTTAAAAATTGTCCTGTTGTCACCTAAAAAGAAGGTTTCATTTTTTAGCTAGAAGTCTGGATTTTTTATTAAGGAATTTTTCGACTTTTTAACTGCTTTGAAGTTGGATTTTGTTCGATACTAGAATTTGGTCACGGAAATGTAATACTTGTATTCTTTTTTCATATTGAAGTGTTCTAAAATAAATTTGAGGTTTTTATGAGTCCAACGATAATGTCAGAGGGCTGCCCTGTTACTGAATTTAGTTTTTGTTTGTGAATGAAATGCGAGAATGAGTCCCGTAATTCCAATGCTGATGATAAGTGACCGAATATCTTTTACTCAAGCGACCGTGGCTTAAGAACTAACATTTTTGATGCGTTTAGCTTTGTTTATTTCGAAAAAAAATATGTGGTTCAGTGAAACGACTTTTCTAAGATATTAACTTTGCTGACTTATTTAACAATAAGTATATGCATACTGTATTTAGAATACATCGTGATTGTTCAGTAATGCCTGTAAGCGGGAAGGTGGCGTGATTATTTCTATCAAGAACGTTTTTTCAATTGTCTATATTTCCATTACGGACTTAGACTTTCATTCTCTATGAGTTTTTATGAATTTAAGATTTGCCGTTAATTGCTTTTGTGCGTTATTTATTGTCCACATACTTTTAATAACGAAAAATATCTCTCCCCCCCCCTTTTTTTGACAATTTTAGCTCTTACGGTACTATCTTTGTTTACGAGGATTTTAATCTGCATAATATCGGCAATGTTGACCATGTTCATTGCTTATATTTATCCGTAAGATTTTATTTTTAAACTTGTAAATATGTGCTATACTTTAAGCAATTCAAATGTGCTCTCAATATAATAACAAATACTTAGACTTAACATAAGTATTAGTATTGTGATAGTTCTGTTGTGCATTGTGTTAATGCTCTCATTTCGAAAGAAATGCATCGTACTGCTCTCGGAATCGCTGTTAATTTTATGCTTGCTAGCTATAGAAAGCGTTGTACTAATAATGCTAACTAATATTTTAAGACATGTGGTTTTTCAATATTTGTAAAACCTAGTTGTAACAAATGACAATGCAATGAGAACATTTTTTTTTCTGAAAACGATGTTTAAGCAGAAATAGTTATTCTATTAGTGTTAAAAACTTACGAAAATAAAAACTCCTCACAAACATTTTGAGATAAAATTTTAAGTGACCTTTTTTTTTAAATGTTATGAATGTTTTTTTTATTATGAATAACAAGTAACTAAGAAAATTAATTCATCTGATTTATTTCTCTGTTTCACTTCGCAAGATTAAGCCAACCACTCAAAAGCCCTTGGTTATCCCCCGCTATATCGTAAAACATTTCATTTCAATTTTTTTGGGAACTGTATCATGCACAGGAAATAGGAAGGAATGAAATTCCCACATTATTATCCGTTCGAGTTCTAAAATTACATTTTTCGCATAACAGTCGCTATTGGGAAGCGGAAACCAAAGCCACAAGCCCGCAACATAAACTTTGAATGCATCTTTTTAGCTTTCGGTGCTTTCGTGCTTTTATTACGGAAGTTCTACAAGCTATCTTTTTTTTACGATGTATGTAATTTAAATTCTCTGCATAGCGATGTTGGTCTCCTTTTGTAATATATTTTCAAGAATGACATTCGAACATAAAATATACCGTACCTTTTCTATGCTATAAATTCTAAATTGATTTGAAACTCTGAAGGGAAATTTTGATTTATAAAATTGTCATTCCTAGACTTTTGGATAGCAAAGTTTCCAGCTATCCATATTCTTTGCTTATTTCTTAAGTAAAGATTTGGAAAAAAAAAAAGTTGCTACTTAAAGCTAGTGAAAAAATTAATAGTATTGGTAATTATTATTATTGTTTTGAATACAAAATAAACAAACGCGCGATTTTTAATTCAATACATTTAGAAATTATAAGCATAAAAATGTTTCATACATTTTCTATTAAAATAGTCAGAAAAAATAGAGCCTTTTGCTTTCAAACCGCCCTTTCATTATCTGACGTTTTCTGTTATCTTTATAGAAATTGACTACTTAATGATTTAGCGGAGCCAAACTTTCTGATTCGTGAAACAATAATTTCGATATTATGTTTATTAGTGCAATTGATAACAAAAAATATCATATTTTCGCCATGTAACGTCTGAAAGCAATCCTTACCTCGCAATTAAATATTCATTAATGTGTCTCTAATTTCCCTTTTTGAAACAGCTTCGCTAGAAATATTTCCGCACAACTATCTAATTTTCCAGTATGAATTTCAATAAACATTTCACTAACCAATTTTAGATTTTATGTTTCAAAACGTTTGAGATGAAGCTATAAACCACAACCGCTCATTTTTAATACTTAATGTAAAATAATGGCTAACAAATGAATGGTGAAAGACAGATTTTGGAAACACTCTTAAAGTTTGGACTTCAATCAAACAAAGCCATGAAAATCTAATATTTTAAAAGTTTCACACTTCTATTATCAAATATCTTTAAATGAGCAATTTTTGTACAAGGCAACCAACAAAGTTCGTGCGGTTTTGAATATTAATAAATAAAACACAAAAAATGGGTTTAAATTAAATTTATTCAGAAAAATAATCACCATCAGCAAGTATTACCTTTTCCACCTAGACAGAAGACCATATATCCCGTTTTTATAAAAAGTTGGGTTTTGAGAGTTAAAAAAGTTTTTTACCTCGTTCTCCAAATCCTCTCTATTTTGAAACCGCCGATTAAGCATATGGTTGTCCATTGCCAAAAACAGGTGGTAGTCACTTGGGGCTGGGTCTGGTGAGTACGGAGGGTGGGGTAGAACTTCCCACTGTAATCGTGCCAGAGTTTCTTGAGTGATTCTTGCTGTGTGTGTTCGTTTCACTCAATTCATGTGGTACCCATTTGCTTAGCTTCCATCGTTTCCCAAGCTGGTGCAAATGTTTACGAATAGTTTCATCACTCACATTGAATCTTAAGGCAAATGCTTGACATGTCGGACTTGAATCCTGCTCGATTGCCAGCTTGATCTTGTCGTTGTTGACCGTTGATGGTCTCCCGGAGCGAGGTTCATCTTCCCAAATTTTCATCCCCCGAGGCAAATTTCTTGAACCACTTCTGACCCGTCCGTTCAGCTACAGTACCTTCCCCAAAAGCAGTGCATATCTTACGACAAGCTTTTGCAGCTTTGGTACCAAGTTTGAACTCATAAAGTAAGCAAGCACGAATTATTGCGTTTGACACGGCCATACTCAACTACAGATTTTTCACTTAAATTCAAAGCAATCAAACTAATCAAATACTCTAAATAATACTGCATTAAATAAGCTTTAATTTGTATACAAAGATACCCCCACAACTTCATTCTGTTTATTCAATATAATCCAGAGAAGTAAACAATAAATAAAAACCGCATGAACTTTGTTGGTTGACTAATATATATATAAACTAGCAAAAATACCCGGCTTTGCCTGGGTCAGTAATAATATTGAGAAACAATTTATACTCACCTTTGAATTTTTTCCTGAACTGAAAGAACTCAAAACACTCCGCTTTGACGATTTTTAAAATGTCGCCAAATTTGCGGTGGCTGTTTTGTTATACCTAAGGTAAGTTTGCTCCCCTCCCTACATTATGAAAACACATTAAGTATTATATCACTAATTTTTGTCACAGAGAAATAGTCATCAAACTCTGAGATACTATTGCTGACCATAAAATTAAGCTAAAAGTTTTTGTCCTAAATGATTTCAAAATTAATGGGAACATTTGACAATTATTTGTGTAAAAACGCAAATTAATGGTAAAGTTAGTCTTGTTTAAGGGTTTTATTAATTTAGTATGCGGATTACTTTACGTTTTGACATAATTTTAAAAAGGTTTTTAATGGATACCTATGGAATCGGCCAGCAAAAGAAAAAAAAAACTGAACTTTTAAAATGTGGGAGTATTATATCGATGATTAAGATTTTGCCACAGTCGATAAATATCAGACAATAATGTTTTACTTTTGGTTACGTCGTGTAAGAAGTAAAGTACTATTAAGTAGTCCTTTGGCAAAAAAATTGGTGTCAGTTGAAAAAATCGCCGAGAATCTCAGTTTTTAAAATCTTCTTGCAACAAATTTGACAAAATTCCTGTTCAGTTGGATACTAAGTAACTGCTCAATTGTGAGTACCCCGAGAAAGTGTACAATCAACGCAAACAAATTTAAGAAATACCGATAAGTTGTACTTAAAGCTCCCTTAAATTGGAAAATATTGAACCTAATCCATTTATTAGTTGCCAACCCTTTCAAGCGATTACGTTACCGATACTCTAAAACACATATTTACAAAACTCGCGAAAATGATTGATGCAGTGAATAACCTACTAATAAAAGAATACAATTTATTCTACAAAATAATATTTGCACGTTTCAAAGCACCAATAAAAAACACATTGCTCAAGGATAAATATTCTACTTACAACTAAGACTTCAAAATGTTTTAAAATACAAATTATGATAAAAGCTCGTTAGAAATCGGACGCGAGAGCGTTTCCAATGTCTATGTAAAAGCCTGGATATTAACCATGAAGCTGAAAAAAAAAATACTTTTTGATTTGACTTAAGAAAAGCCTAGAAAGTATAATGCGAAAAGTGGAAATGCTACACGCAATTCTAGCTATCGACAGGGAGTTGAGATGATGCACTAAATACTGAATTAGTTTGTTGGAAGCCTTATGCGAAAAATGTACCTTAAATTGGAATGAAAAAAGCGCTACCAATCGAACTTTTTCGAATATCGTTAAAAAGTATAGCCTATTTGTTATTCTGATGTATAAGCTACATTATGGTAAAAGTTTCATTAAAATCCATTCAGTAGTTTTTGCGTGAAAGAGGAACAAACATACATCCATCCATCCATACAAACTTTCGCATATATAATAGTAGTAAGGTTTATATATTTTTCGGATCTCGTCAAAGGCTCTAACGATTTTAATAAGATTTTGTATTTAGATACAGTTTTGGTTTTTGAGTTCATCTACATCGGCGTTTTTTTCTGTAAAAACTCGAGTTTTCACAAAAAAAAAACCCTTTTTCTGTCCCTTTATTAAAAGTTTGAGGAGCTTTCTTTCACCATTTTCCTTATGATTGCTATTATTGTTACTGTTTCATAGCAACCACGTTTTATTTTAACAATGGGTTTCATATTTAATCACATCAGCGTAACTTTAAATTTTTCTGGTGTTTGGCAAACGAGTTTTGGCAGCACGTTAGAATTGTTATTGTTTGAGAAGAGATAGATCAAAATAAAGTTTTAAGGGGCTACGGCGGCCTAGAGGTAGAGTCTTCTCCTCGTAAGCAAGTGGTCGCGGGTTCAAGTCCCTTGCCCATGGTTGTTATTTCAACCTCTCTGTACCATAAATCTGTCCTGTGTTTGTCAGGAGGCAAGGCGCATAGTACGCAGTCCTCATATATGACGAAGCTAATGGCTTCTGTATTAAAAAAAAAGTTATTGTAGTGAGATTTTATGGTGCTCATCATTTAAATAAGTTTGTATGTGTTTGTTTTTTAAAATAAATTACGGCTGTTTTAAATGCGTAATTGCAACCAAGGGCTTAAAAATGCTTTTCAAGTTTATCTAAGTAAGTACTTCGAACTTTAGAAAAAAAACACGATTTTACAAACCGCTTTCTTTTTATAACCGAGCGGGGCTCGGTCTCCATTTACTCCACAATTAAACCGTGTATTTTAGAAACCAATCAGGTGCCAAATTTGTTGCTTTGAGAAAACTTCGGTCTCCTCAAAAACTCAAAATGCTCAAGAATGCTAGTCTCGCATCCACGGTCAAAAGTTTTAAGAGCTCAGGTATAACCAAGTCGGTTGTTTTAATTAGTATCTTGTGAAGCAAGTGTTTAACAACTTTGTCATAAATAGTATCCTATTATGTTACCTTGCAGCAGTTATAGTGATAGTATCAATATTAAACATCTTTGTTGGTATAATAAATATAGTCACTTGGCAATCGTGCTGCAAGAAACTATCGTAGTAATAAAACTTACTTATCCCGTAAATAATAAATCGTTGTTTTTACAGTATAATACTGGCAGCAGAGGTTCCAGTTTAAAGCTGTAAATTGTACAGTAACAAACTGTAAAACTAACAATTTTAAAACTTGTTAGTGTAAAGCAGCAATTTTGCAGTTTATTAACACAATTTTACAGTTTATTACGACAAGATTAGTTGTATTATACTGTAAAAAGAACAGTATAATACAGACAGCAGAGGTTCCAGATTAAAACTGTAAAATGCATAGTAATAAACTGTAAAATTTGCAAATTTACAGTTCATTACTGTAAAGCCGCAATTTTACAGTTTATTATTGTAAAATTACAATTTTACATTTTTTTTAATTTTAAAATAAGCATTTTTTACAGTTTGTTACAGCAAAATTAGATGTATAATACTGTAAAATCAACATCCATTTATTACAGTGTACCACTAGTGTCAATAACGATGCAACCGACGCCAAACGGAATCCCCGCACTCGTTAACTTTTCATTTTTAATATTAAAAATTTATATATTTTACAAGACTCTCGAGTGTTGTCTCCAGTGAAATCTGCTTGCCGAGATTTTTGTCCTCGAGATGGATAAACTCAGAGTAACCTACTATTTAGAGTAATCGTTATATAACATAGTGCTAACAGCCCTAGTTTGCTCACACATCTGTTGTTAAGCAGATGCTCTTATGTTGGCATGCGATTGCCAAGCCACTCTATTTATTATACAAATAAAGATATCTAATATTGATACGATCACTATAAATGCTGCAAGGTAGCTTAATAGGATATTATTTATGACAAAGTTGTTAAATAGGGGCTTCCCAAGGTACTAACTAAAACAACTGACTTTGTTTTACCATAGATATCGCAACTTTTCACGATGGAAGCGATAGTTGCATATTTGTACATTTTATGTTTTTGATATCACTTACCTGAATAAATAAATACATTTATATTAAAATTCCCGAGAGAACAAATGCAAGAAACAAGTAGCGCCCTAGCTCCATGAGTCCATGTATTTAATGAAGAAAATAAAGCTGAAAATACATAGTTAAAAGGAGCGTTAACGCATACGTTAAGTAAACAAATTTAAGACATTAAATAATTAAATTCAAACTTTGAAAACTATGGGTCACCTACAAATATGCTTGGCAGATGTATCGGTTACTGGGACAGTCTCGGTTTTCTGATAAAATCTTAGTGAGATGGTTCCCAGCCTCCATTAGTAAAGACGGTGGATCTTAGACCGGCTAGAATCGAATCCGGGACCCACCGGTTACGAGTCGAGGCACCACGGCCCCAGAACTCTCAAAGATATCGACTTGAAATAGGAACTTAGAAGATTTCGTGATCACAAACCTTACTTAACGTTAGTTACCACGATGGATCTTTGATCGACTGGGATCGGACTCGGGACCCTCCCCCCTCCAGTTACGAGTCTGACGCCTTACCGATCGGACCACCGTGGCCTTTTAGCCAGAGATCGTAGAGCTATTGATTTGGAATGGAAAATTGGAGGATTTTGTGACAACGACCCATATTTATCGTGCCCCAGCCCCATTAGTGAACACGATGAACCTTTGATTGACTGAAATCGAACCGATTACGAGTCCTATGCCTTACTGATCGGGCTACTATAGCCCCTATTTATTTTATCACGGAGCAACAAGCTCAATATTTTTCTGAATGCATACAAGAAAATAACATGCAAATGAGACTAGAAGTGACATTATTCAAGCCCCTGGCTCAGAACTCTCGGAATTGAAACGGGAACTTGGAGGATTTCGTAACCAAAACCCAAATTCAACGTCCCCCAGCCTCCGTCAGTGAACACGTTTGATCTTTGATCGATTAGGATCGAACCCAGAGCCTTCTAGTTATGAGTTCAACGCCTTACTGATCGCGCCACAAAGAATGAACACAGTATTTTTCTCCATGCATAAAGGGAAAATGATGTGTAAACGAAACTTGAAATGACATTCTTCAATAAATTGACATCAGTTGTAATTTAAGCAGAAAAGAGACATTTCAATTATTTGGGTTTTGGCGGGGAGCTCTATAGGTACTCGTACTGCAATTTTTACTTCCAGCGCCACCTGTAGGCACTTTTTGTAACTGATATTTCTGACTTAGTTACACGATGCTTACGGCTTTCACAATAAACTTACCTTTTGTTTCATTCTAAAATCGTCATTTTCTTTCGAGATATTCAATTTTGAGATCAGCGAGCTCTTTACCGGAGCCTTGTAACATTTTGATTGATTTTTTCAACCACGTTTTCTTAAACTTTCAATAAAGTCTCTCGCTCTTAAATGCAAAGAGCTCTTTTATAGAGTTGCTGAAAAATTATCTAATCATTAATTGAAAAACTACACTTATTCTGTCTCAATAGGAATGAGTCGACTATTATTTTATTAACCTTAACATTATTTTTTTTCTTAAGAAGAGCTGCAAGATATACAGTTTCCCAATTTATTTTATTGCGATTTTATTAGAATGAGTTAATCCGTTTTATCGTATTCGCCAATTATTAATACACAAGTATTGAGTAAGTTGGAGCAAAATACATTTCTCATATTTCGTAGCCAATTTTGTATCTTATTAAGCATACATCTGTTTATAATTACGTCTATCATTTCCTAAGACTTAGCATCAATCATAGACCTTTAGTAATAAAGTGGTTTAATTTATTATAGAATCATGCATATTTCAGATACGGTTGCGGTAACTTTGTTTCGCAGTAAGCACTCGCAGAGAATAATTATGTTTGCGGAGTTGAATAAATAAATGTGCCTTAAACGCAATTTATTTCAAATATGTTCAGCTTCTGCGCTTTGATTTAAACCCAAAAATTTAATGTTTTCGGATGAATATAGATTTTAATAGCAAAATAGCGAGGAGCAGTTTTAGGTTCGAAGGTATCAAAGTTTGAAAGAACTATAACTGTTTTTATTTACGGTGAAAACATTTATGCACTTAGTTATTCTACTTGAAACATTTCTGTGTAACTTTAGAAGTCGTCTGTGATGTATTTATCGTAATATAAAAGGTGGGGTTTATTGACGTATGCCACTTTATACTGGTGGTCAAATACATATTTTAAGTAGGCGTATTGCTGCCAACGTAGGGAGATATGGGACAAAGTGAAATAGTTAACTCATCTGTTTCAAAATGAAGCACTGAGAAATTTGTTTTGAAAATCAGTGTACAAAAAGGAGGAATAATGTATTTGAAGATACAACTATCGTTGAAATGTTATTTTTCATTTTTGGCAGTTATTTTGAGCTTTCAATAAAAGGTAGAAATTTTTGACTTCAAAAAACAATGGGGAAAGTGAAAAATACAATATTTCTGCATTGAAACATTTTCTATTTTATGAGTTACAATAATTTGCATCAAATGAAGACAGTAACAAATAAGTAAATGAACTATTAATGAAAAAATAAACGACTAAAAATAAATGATTGAATTAATACATGAGGAAAAAAAATGAGTGAATAAAATAGAGAATGAATAAGAAAATAAGTGAATGAATGAGAAAATAAGTGAATGAGTGAGAAAATAA
This sequence comes from Uloborus plumipes, assembly GCA_038373865.1. Classification (NCBI taxonomy): domain Eukaryota; kingdom Metazoa; phylum Arthropoda; class Arachnida; order Araneae; family Uloboridae; genus Uloborus; species Uloborus plumipes. The sequence continues at coordinate 8,449 of JAXGGA010017403.1, read as the reverse complement.
GTGAATTTATAAATAAAAGAATTGAATAAATTAATCAAAGTAGAAAACCATACGTGATTTAGTAAATAAATGCTTAATCAAACGAAAATAAATATTTCACTTTGCCCCAGCCACTTTGTTCCGCGTGCACTTAACTAATTACACTGAAAATTTAGAATCAAAACAAAACAAGGACTGCACTGGGCGTCAGTAGATCTCAATCAATTGTTAAAATCATAACTAAAAAAATTTTAGCATTTTATAATAACAATAAATGGTTTTGAAAAATTACGAAGATTACAATAAAGGTATCAAATTTTGAAAATGACTTGTATACATTTTTAATAATATTTGTCGCTATTTATTTATTGACAGTAATCAACTATATGTCTAGGAGCTTAGTTAAAATATTGCTGGATTGACGGCGCTGCAAACTGAAAATATTTTACCATTTCAATTTTCCCCACATTCCCCTACTTTCCTAGACATTTATTTGCCGCTATCCATTCACGGGGAAGTTTTCCGGGAAAAAGGGCAATCATTAACGAATCATTAAAATCATTAACGAAGCACTCTCCCTAAATAATAAATAAAATTCCTTTCCAAAAACAATTATTTCCAAACCGTTTTCTTCCTGTAAAATTAATTGCAAAATTCTAAACGAAAAAGTTCTTTTAATATTTGGATCGCAGCCAAAAAAAGTCCCTTCTAAAAACAGCAATTGCAATTTTATTTAAAACACATTTTTAAAATGGTACCAGAGTAAAAATATGTCATTAATAATTAGAATAAAAACAATTGTTAGAACTTTGTTATAACACGTATTCAAAATGACAATGGAAAAAAATAATACTCTTTCATTTTAAAAAGTTCAATTAAATTAACGTTTGAATTTGAAATCGCAACGGAAATAAATAAATATCTTGGAATTTAAAATAGTTCAGTAATTTAATTAACGTTTCAATTCAAAATCAAAATGGCAACGGTCAGAAATTAATGTTTTGGAATTCTAAATAGTTCAATAATTTAATTAACGTTTTTAGTCAAAATGGCAACGGTAAGAAATAATGTCTTAGGCAGGGATTCAAGTGAAACAGACCATCGCAAATTACAATCGCTACTGGAAATAAATTACATTAGAACGTTTCTTGATAAAAACATCGTGACATCAGCGTGACGTTTGCCTATGAAAAACGAGCTAGATAAAACGTCACAGCCTACTTGGCGAATAAGAGGAGATCGCTGAGTGCTTGTGAGCTCTTATTGGCTCCACCCGTAGTGACGTCATGCCAAGTTAAGTTGATGATAATGTAATTCACTTCCAGTAGCGATTACAATTCGAAGCGATCGCAGTGCTGTTTCACTTGAATCCCTGCCTTAGAATTTTAAATAGTTCAATAATTTAATTAACGTTCTAATTCAAAATGGCAACGGCAAGAAATAAATGTCTTGGAATTTTAAACAGTTCAATAATTTAATTAACGTTTTCATTCAAAATGGCAACGGTAAGAAATAAAAGTCTTGGAATTTTAAATAGTTCAACCATTTAATTAACGCTTTAATTTAAAATAGCAACGGAAAGAAACAAAAGTTTTGGAATTTTAAATAGTTCAATAATTTAACGCTTTAATTTAAAATGGCAACGGAAAGAAATAAATGTCTTGGAATTTTAAATAGTTCAACCATTTAATTAACGCTTTAATTTAAAATAGGTACGGAAAGATACAAAAGTTTTGGAATTTTAAATGGTTCTATCATTTAATTAACGCTTTAATTTAAAATGGCAACGGAAAGAAATAAATGCCTTGGAATTTTAAAAGTGTAAAGAATTTAATTAACGTTTTAATTAATATCTCAGCTAATTAACGTCGTCCAATTACGCGGTTGGTCTTATTGTCTTCCTTAGAAAATTTCGAATCGAATGGTATTATGTTTGATTCTTTACGCTCAGCGGTTTTTGAGGAGTTCAAGCTTCAGACGGACAGACAGACAGACGCGGACAGATTTTAATAGTAGTAATACGAATCATTTATGGCTGCAGGTTAGAAATGTGTTAGCCTGGGGAAATTACTTTGCGTACGTGATTTATGAAGCAAAAAAAAAAAAAAATGTCTTTTTTAATTTTTGTTTTCATTAAAGTATTGTTGTTACGTATGGGACAAGCGTTTGGACATCAGTTTTTAGACTTCACAACGCTAATATCAATTCCTGGAAATCTGTTGTATTCTGCTGGCTCCAACTTTTTAAACATACAATATGGTTTCCTACTAATAATGGTTTGCAGTGTTAGCTTTAAAAAGTAAACACATACTAAATTCGTAACTGTTTTAGTAACTCACGTGTGGGACATAAAAATCACGTGGAAAACAGCTTGCTGTTTTCTCACTTTCAGAGGAATGAAAACAGTTGATAAGTAATATGTAAAATATAATTTATTGTCCAAATCAGAGAATATCTACCGAGGTATGAAAAAAATTCTAAAAAATAACATTTGATTTTATAAATTAAAATTTCATTAATATACATAAAGATCAAATTTTAACAAAATAAAGAATGCAAAGTGAATGTCAGCTCGTTTGTTTCACTAAACGAGTATATTCTTTAGAAATGAAATACAATTAGTTTGAAAGGTCCTTAAATTTATAGTAATCTCTCGTTTTAACAAAAATAGGTGGAGAAATAATGTTGATAATCTCTTTTCTTTAGTAAGCAGTTTCGTTTTGTCTTTTAGACCATTTAAAAACCCCTGGACGTTTTGTTGGATCCATTCTATTTATAAAACATTTGCTACTTTCCACCCTTTTAAATATTTCTCTTAGATACGACTGCCCTTCATATTCGACTGTTCTTTCTTTGAAATAAATTTTGTACAACTGTTCGATTGAAATGTGGAAGTCTCTCCAGAAGGGCAGTGTGTTCTGCATGTTATGTCTCTGCCTTTGCAATGAATTTCATGGACGCTAGATATGCTTTTAATACTTATGGCGTACTTCCAGGGACTTTTGTTGCGCTCTTTCTCTTCAATTTACTCTTTTCCATTTGGCTATTCCACGGAAAACCCTACGTTTCACAAGATTAAAAAAAATCTAGTTTAAAAGAGCATTAGGTACTAAGTTTATTTTTGAAACTTCAAGTTGTATGTATTTAGGAATAACTATTCAGTATTTTTGCTTTTTGAGTGGCATCAAGGCTTCAATGATTGCTGACGCTAGCTGAATGCGGAGGAGTATAGAAACGTACTCATTTAGAAGAAAGTCTACTGTGTTTTATATTAAGTCGGATATTTCTACTGTTTTGTTTTAAAAAGAGCGAGTGTTTTTTCAGTTTATTCCTTATTGTAAGGTTTTTTCAGCATCACAAGTTAAATCCTTTAAAAAACTACGATACTAGACAAGCACATAGATACCCAGATCGATACCATCAAACTTATAACCTCCTCTTTACTTGCGTCGGGGGCTTAATGTACTTCTACTGACTAAACAAAATATTGTACTTAAAAAATAATACTCACGTATTTTTGCTCAGAACTACTTTTGTTTAAAAGTTCCTGAGCGTGGCGTCACGAGTGGGACAATTTTAATTACATTATAACTAATTACTAAATTGAAATTATTTCAAATCTTTTTCAGAAATGTTTACACCTAAAAAGGTTACTCGAATCTGTTGTAATATAAAGAGGTATTGGATGGCATGTAGTAAAATTGTAATTTGTCTTAAAGCTCACAAAATTCCTTGTTCAAAAAATAAAAAGTTGTATTAATGCCATTATTCAGATATTCTAAAAACATATGTTTTCCAAATAACATCGAAGAAAGAGATATGTTACTATAAATTCTCATGTAAATCCTATTATTTTTACCCATTGTTTAGATGTCTAAAATAAACTAAGACACCGACACAGACACAAACGTCTCTTATTTTTCTTAGTGCACTGTGAAACTATAATTACTTTCGTCTAGCACATAATCTTGGAATGAGTTAGAAGTCGTATAAAATAAGCAGATGTGGACGGAGAGAAAAGGGAAAGTAATTTACCAACTGAAAACAGAAATGCTACTCTCTTTAGGGTTTATATCTTAAATGACATGCTTAGAAGAATATTGGTGTAAGTCATCTGAACTTAGTTTCATGTAATTATGAGTTTTAAAAATACTTCCTTTTAACTTCAAGAGAAGCATTTGCACTGAAATATATATTTACTAAGTAATCTTACTCTACTAATACTCATTTTTTATGGGTGTACCGAAAAAAAGGCACTGGTGATCTTGCAAATATTTTAGTTTTTTAAAAACTAGTGTTATATTGTAATTTGGATTAATTCTGTGCTGTAATGCATTAGTTGTTAATAAATAATTTTGCTTTGTTTCTTTAAACCACTGCTCATTAAGCATATTTTCAAGTTGTGGAAGAGACATGTACATTTGCATTTCTGGTTTTCTTTTCTAAATTTCTGTGTTAGTTTCTATGTTCGTAAATGTAGCATTAGATGTAAAAATATTATTATTATTATTTTCTATTATTTTTTTTCTTCATTTATGGTAGAGTTCGTTTTGACAATATTTGGATGTTAGTAATTTTTTTTTAGTCCACAGATATTTTGAAATATGTTTGCTTGGGGCTGGGGGGGGGGGGCTCTAAGTTTCCAAAGATCTATTTCTTTCGGGTTTCTGAATTTACTCAATGATGAAATGAGAAAAAAAAAACACTAATTAAGCCTATTTATCGTGATTCTAAGATATATTCACAATATTTTTTTTTACCTACTTTATCGGTATTTCTACGTTGCCTACATTGTCTGTGCTATAATGATTTTTATTAAATTTCGTCCAGAGTGAATATACATGCAGCACAAATCTTGTCTTGTGACTAAATAGGAACTGTGTCCATAATAATTTCTGTGATATTATTTTTGCAACAAATGATCTAAAGTTTTAGTTTTAAACTCTAGGTAGTGGCATATTAGGCAATTTTTCGTATTTAGCACTTCATCCTAACTTAAAAAAAAACATTAAAAGAATGGAGAAACGAAATTCAAAAGCAAATTTTGATGCTAAAGTAAGAAGAATTAAGGACATTTTATCCATTTTAATTTTAAAATACCGCAGGTGCCACTTTGACCCCTCCCGTCTTTCTAGGTGAAAGGTTCAATGTTTTTACTTCTAATAACTAAATTATTTAGTAAGCATTCAAACTAGATCCGATTGTGAAAAATTGGTCATTAAGTTTCATAAAGTTCAGTTCTTTATTTTTTGTTTAATTGAACAATCTATGCAAGTGGCCACACAGGTATCTTCAGTCTTTCTAGCGTTAGACTATATGTATTTATAATACAACATCTTTTTAACCTCTGAACACCGTCATTATCTCGAAGTAAAAAGAAAGAAATTTGTCATGGTTGTCTAGGAAATTTATTTTCTTGCTTTTCCGCTCCCCCCCCCCATCTCTCTCTCACTCTCTCTCTCTCTCTCTCTCTCTCTCTCTCTCTCTCTCTCTCTCTCTCTCTCTCTCTCTCTCTCTCTCTCTCTCTCTCTCTCTCTCTCTCTCTCTCTCTCTCTCTCTCTCTCTCTCTCTCTCTCTCTCTCTCTCTCTCTCTCTCTCTCTCTCTCTATATATATATATATATATATATATATATCAGTAGCGAGGCCTCAAGTCATCGAACGATTCGCCGATGACCTGAAGGCAAACCTCGTTTTGCACTGGAAGAATTAAAGTTTTTAAAATTTTATTTTCAGATTATTTTTTCGGATCATTTAATATTCCAAATAATTTTATTTTAGTGGTGCCATCTGTTGAGTAAACGATTAGTTTTGACCTTCACTCATCGCTAAAGATATCGCATCGCTTTTGTGTGTGCGCGCGCATATTTTTTCGCTTGTCAGCCATTTCAGCCAATCAGATTCTTTCACAGCTTCCCTTAAATGCAAAACGAGTCATCGGCGATTACCCGCGGAAATTTTATGTGCAAAGCATTTTGTTTTTACTGGCAACTCTCAGTTTTGGCGGATCGTGGGGGTTGGATGGGGAGGGGTAGAGATTTTTTTCTCCTGTTTCGTTCATTCTTTTTTTTTTTTTTTCAATTCGGTGCGTCACATTTTTCAAAAAAAAGGGGTTGCGGTTATCTTACGATGGCGCCAATATGAGCCCGACGGGTCGAAGACAATATTGTTTGCAACTACAGTAGTTTTGCATGGGGGAAAATACTGTTACCTTTTGTGTTTTGGAACTTCATCGAACTTTCAAAAACGAATATATGTGTGCGTGGTTTTGTTTTTTTAGTCTCTTTTTAGTTTCAATTATAAATGTTTTTCATAAAAAGTAGTGCTCGTTGCCGTTCGAGCTTTGCATTTCAGCAAGCTTGAACTTTTCAAATTGAAAAAGAAGCATCTGTGAACCAAGATTTTTACAAGGTAAGTAAAATTTTCTGAAGACTTGATGAAATGTTCTGAAAGTATGAGGAGCTTACCCCTCCCTGCCCCTCACACACACATTCGTAAAAATCTGTAGCAATATATCATTTTTTTAAATACATTGCAATATTGTTATTCTTCAGCAATGAAAAAAAGAACCAAATAATAGATATCAGAAACGACAGTTCAAAACTTTCGAAAACTGAGAAATTAAATTTCGGAAACGGCAGCCCAAAATTTTCAGAAATTTCTTATTACAAACACCCCTGAGTGAAACATATGGTCTGGTATATTTCTTTAGGGACCTGAAAGTTAGCGATGACTGACGCTTGAAGTCACGCCTCGCTACTGATATATATATATATATATATATATATATATATATATATATATATATATATATATATATATATATATATATATATATATATATATATATATATATATATATATATATATATATATATATATATATACACATACAGTACTGTGCAAATTAATTGGAACAAACGTAATTTTTAAGAAAATTGTTCCTTCCTCAGGGATTTTCTGCCTCAAACTCGTTTCGACTGCATTTTCTTACAACTCGCAACTGTACTCGACCAAACTAAAGCGCAATGAGTTACCACCCATAAGCCAGGGCTAAAGCAGATCTGGGATGTCATGAGCCAGCTGTGGGTGTACTTGCTTCTAATCTAAAACGGTTTGATCACATGATGATGATGTTTAAAAAGCATTCCTTCAGTTGCACTAAGAAGAATTTTCCACTCCTGACGTGTATTTAAAAAGGATATCACTATCAAGGAAAGGACTAGAACTGTTACCCTTAGTCATCATACTTCTATTGCAGTAAGGGATTATTGCTGAAGAAGTTAGAGTTGGAAAATCTAGTGTTTCTAGGACTATTCATCAGTAAAAGAATTTTAGAACAGTATCTCGAAAACATAAGGATAAATGTGGACGCAAACGCAAGACCGCACCTCGAGCAGACAAATTTCTAGTACGAAATAGTAAAATTCCTCCCCTCAAAACAAGCCCAGATCTTTAGAGAGGTCTATTAGCTGCTGTTGTGAGCGTGGATTTATCGACACTCCGATGAAGGCTTATTGAATCTGGGAGACTTTAGAGAGTACCAATTAAAAAAAAACAGTTAATAACACCTACAATGGAGAGAAAACGCTTGACCTGGAAAGGAAATATCAATCCTGGACTGCAAAAGACTGGAAGATAGTTGTATTCAGTGACGAAACGCATTTTATTGTGCAAGTGTTTCGACTAAGATTTGTCAGAAGAAAAGATGGCGAACCCGTCAGAGAGCAACATCTTATTCAAACAGTTAAGCATCCTCAGAAACAGATGTTTTGCTTCTGGAGTGCCTGGCAGTTTAGTACCAGTTGAAGGGATGATGAACATTTCTGTATTAGAAAGAAACATGCTTATGATGCAAACGTTTACAGGTGTTGTTGGTATTTTTCAGCAAGAACTTGCTCCATGATATACTTCTAAACTAACAAAGAATTTTTTTCAAGAACAGAAATTAATAGTTTTAGATACGCCTGTTAATTCTCCTGATGTAAATTTCATCGAAAATTTATGGAGCATTGTAAAGAGACGTGTGAGTAAAATGGACTGTTCAACAAAAGACAATGATTGAGAATGTTATAAAAGTTTGGTTCAGTGATCACGAGTTCAAACATTTATGTGCTGATTTCGCGGAACCCATGCCAAAACGTGCACAGGATCTCATTGAAGCTAGAAGAGGACATATATATGTATATATATAAATATATATATATATATATATATATATATATATATATATATATATATATATATATATATATATATATATATATATATATATATATATATATATATATATATATATATATATATATATATATATATATATATGATACAATCGGAAGGGAAAAATATAATCTGAAGACTTCTCAAGAAGAGGAAACATATTTGTTTCATAATAACACGGATGTCATATTTTTCTTTTCTTTCGACGTTCCATTTTCACTTTAATAGTACAGATTTATTCTTTTGGATAT
>JAXGGA010017402.1:0-24442 GCA_038373865.1 Uloborus plumipes | reverse complement strand
AAACCTTGGAAAAATCGCATGTTACATATGAGTTGCACCGCAGATTTCCTTCCAGTAAAGAACCTTTCAGTATTATTTATATTCATTCCAGTTGTGTTCGAGCGATTACCGTGAAGGGGGAAATGGAGATCATATTTGAATTCAGTGGAGCATTTTACATAAGAAACAGCAAGAAAAGTGTCAGATACATTTGTTCATTTTGTGTCGAGCAGTGTTGTTATACTGAAATTTGCTAGAAGTTTTTAATTAAAGCCAAAATATTTAAACTTCTTGCTATGCAATTCAACTTTCTATGTATATTTATATATAGATTTTTTTTTTTTTGAGAGAGAGAGAGAGACTTTTAGTATTGAATATTTTATTGTCTCAGCAAGGATAAGTACTCAATTTTCTTCAACAGCAGGTAAAAAAAACTGCTTATTGTCCTCATTATTGAAAAAAATTCTGTTAAATTCTTGAATTATTTGAACATTTTCCTCAGCAACGTTATTCACCATTATTTATTTATTTTAATTTTTTCTTTTAATTCTGTGATTGATATTATATTTGCATTCGTTGGGGCGTAGGACGAAGAATGTTAGAAAATAATCCCTAATATTCATGTTTGAAAAAAATCCAATTGTTCTGTACTACACTTGCTATATTTCACATCTTTATTTTTATAATAACTTGCTTTTCTTTCAACTAGAATTTGATACAAAAAACTACGTCAAACTAATTAATTCACCAGAAAGGTGTCATAAGTACTTTAATAAAACTGTCCTAGTTGTTATTTCAATTTCCAGGTCGTTCATATCTTATAAGGTTTTTTTCAAGTTTAGATATTCCCAGAAGTTTTAATAGCAAATGGAGCATCTATTAAAGTTTTAAGGAACTCTCCCCCTCAAACAATATGTTGAAATGCCGCCTCTGCTTGCGACACTGTTAGCAATATTAGTTTAAAACTTTAAATTTTGCAATTTTCTTTTCTGCATCCCACTACTTTAAAAACATAATAAACATTTTGCACAGCTCTTCCACAACTCTATTTTGGCAAGCGTAAGTTTTGAAAATCATAGCACAACATGTAGACAAGTATAGTAATGCAATCTACATTGTATGCTGCGATCTACTAAATAATCGATTGCATCAAAGGTATTGCTATATGTATTCAAACGATTAATAAACTTTCCAACTGTTTGAACTAATATTTATGAGTTGGAAAATGAGAATAATTGAAAAAAAATCTCTTCCAAGAAAATGGTTTCTTTAGTTAGAAAAACTCAAAAATTGTGAAAATTACGAAAAAGCGTAAAAATGAAGGGTGTTTGAGCACCATCTTCCATTAAGAGTAGGGAGCTGAAATTTTAGGGGAGTGATCTCATACATAAATGTAAAAAAAGTAGGGTGCGCCTTGGTCCGTAGCAAAAAAAAAAATTTTTTTTGAACCACCCTAGTGCTCATCTCCCCAAGCTCAATGGCGCAAACCCCCCCCCCCCCAAAAACAAAAGAAAAAATCATACCCCTCTTTTGCTTTTTATTTTTATTTTTACCCCTCTTTTTTATTTTATTTATTTTCTTAAATTATAACTATTTTTTTTACATATTATTAATTTTTTTAAAGTTTGAATTATGCACAGAATAGAATCGCTTTTTTTCCCTTCCAGACCTTCAAAGCACACACACACACACACACACAAATAAATAGATAAATAAATAAATAAATAAAAATAAATAAATAAATGAATGAATAAAAAATAAAAAAAAATAAATAATAATAAATAAATAAAAGACATAATTTAAATTAAATAAATTAGTTTAAAAAAATCCCCCCTCCAAAAAAAAAATTTTTTTGTTGGCTCAACTTGCGCCATAATCCCCCCCCCCCTCCTGTGGGCACCCCTGTATGTAATATAGCGTGATATCTGACAAAGGCAGAGGTAAAGTGAAGTGTGACACTCAGTTACAAACAGAAAGGGACAGAAAGGACAGAAGGAAAGTGAAATATTTTGAAAAAAAAAAAAGCAAAAACGTTTATAGACAGTCTTCTAAACGGAAAGTTTGGAAATTTTCCTTAGATAAAATAAAAATTGCAAAATTAAAATAATCGTGAGAAAGTTACGTGAATCAGGACCGTATTTAAGGGGTGGGTTTTTAGGGTTCAAACCCCCTCCGAAATTTTTCAAAACTATTACAAAAATGCTTTTCATAGTTTCTCACTGAAAAAATTATTATTGCTATTTTATTTTAATTTTCTTATTTACTTTGAAACTGCATTTGAAAAATGAAATTATCATTATTGAATAATTGTACAAATTAAGTGTTTTTCTGCAGTATTTATTTTTATTGTAGTTATTGCAAACATAATTTCTTAACAATACACCTTTCCCTTCGAATTTTTAATACCACTAAAAAAACACCAAAATTCTTCAAATTTGTAAGTATCAAACTCTATATTTAACACATCTTATAAATGTCCGTAAGATAGAAATTTCAAAAGTACTCCTTCGAATGCGCGTATATGAGTAAACTCATCTATCCAGATTTTTTTTTTTTTCATTGAAAAGATGAGTTTTTTTTTTTACATTTTTCATGTTAATACCCTTTTAACATCTATTGTAACAAAAATCAACAGAATATAGAACATGAAATCAAATTTTATTGACTTTATAGATTTCACGAGAAATAGGTTTGGTAAAACCCTCCCCGAAACTAAGGTCTGGTTACGGCCCTGACGTGAATGAATCTAAGATTTAAATATCTTATGCTAAAACAGAAATATTAGTAGTGTGGATAAACATAGAAAAAAGGAATTTTATAACAACATAATTTAGCACTTAAACATTTAAACCATCCATTCACCTTGCTGCAAGCAAAGCAATAATGCGCAAATAACTTCTTTAGCGATTCAGATGCAACATTGTTTTTTCGTGATGCATTATTATCTTTCTCTTTCACAATTTAACCCAGCGGTTAACAACCCGTGGAACACAACTCCTAATGGGATCATGGAGCATTTCTTTTAGGGTCGTTACTTTAATCCCATTTTTAAAATGTGTAATTTTATTCTTACGTTTAAAATACATATTATATTACAACTTTTAAAAGATATAATTTCTATTAATCAGAACTAAAACTATTGCATGAGGGGGAAAAATCATCTTTATTTTGCTTTTTGTTTGCAGCGATGTTATTCTCGGTTAATTTTAATAATAAAAGCAAATTGTTTAACTTTTTGATTGAAAAGTTGTAATCAGGTTTCTATTTTATTACTAATAGTCAGTTGTATTGTGTGCTTTTTTTCGTAAATTCAAAAAAAAATGTACTTTAATTATTTGTAATTCCACAAAAGAATGGTAAATTGGAAAACCAATTTTTTTTTCGTGCAAGAGTTTTAAAAGTGTCGAAATATATGTTAAAAATTATAGTAGCCATCTTTTCTGATTGTGTTACAAGCATAATTACTCACAAATATAGTGTGGCGCAGAAGTTTAATCACAATATAAATGTTTTAAACAATATGAGATATACACCAGGATGCTTTGAAATGTTTATGGTATCGAAAAAAAAAACTGTTTTTCAAGTTTATACGTCAAATTCGAAAACAATTCATTAAAGAAAAATTAATACATTATTCAAAAATGAAATTTAGCTATGTCGCACTTTTATGCACAAAAGACTCGAACACCTTCAAATTAAAGCAAAAGCTCGCGAAAATTTAGAACAAGAAAATATTTTTAAGGATATGAAAGATTTTTCAAAAACGACATTTTAGAACTTTCAAGCTCAGTACGAACCAACTAAAGAAAAAGAGATAAAGAGAGAGAGAGAGAAAAAATCAAAGTAAAATTAACTAAATTTACCTTGAACTTCATGGGAGCGACCACTGCTGCAGAGCATCTTGGTAAAAGATCTCGGTAAAGACATTATCACTCAGGCAACAACAGAATCTTAAGCATTAGTTCACAACACTCTAAATTTAGAAGAACGCCAGCTGCGTAAATAGTCTTGCACGTAATTAAAAAATACAACCACAAATGGATCTTTCAGTATGAATAATAAAGTACTGTAATATTCCAACTTCTATATTCTTCTTTGGTTAAATGTTTCCAAAATTATTTCTTTTTATATGATAAATTGTTTGATGACTTGCATATCGAGAAGTCCTTGGGCTTGTAATAAACACTCTCAATCAATCCAAACTGATAAGCACTCTGTAGCGTTAATGTTTTTAAATCTTACGCAGATTTAAATTGATTTTTGTTGTTAGTTTTACTTCCAATCACAGAAAAAGATCTTTGTAATTATTCTTCAAAATAAATGACTTTTGATATTAGAAAACATCATAATTCTATTGAAGAACTCCGTTTTAATCAAAGTTGAAGCAGACAATATGTCTCCCAGTCACTTTTTATAACAATTATATTACAAAAAAGACAATTACGCACAGTATTTCCTTGAATTTGATTTTTTTTCTGTTGTGCAATCTTACGAAGATCTTTGAAACCAAAGAAATTGAAGAAATTAGAATAAACCACCAAAGTATAAATACACCACCAACAATAGATCTTATAGCAAAGCAGAACTACAGCTGCTGTACCTAAGCTCTACAAAAGCAGTACTGAACCTTTAATTGCTGATTTCTCGATGACTACTTGGCCGCCAAGTAGACAGAGAATTTCGCCGTCTCAGAGAAATAGTATTGGCTTTTGTTCAAGAAAGGAAGTTGACGTACTTTTAACAACTAGATAATTGGGAACTTTTCCGCAAAGTGAAGATAAACCTTTTCAACGAAGCTTAGTCTCGTTAAAACGATAATGCCAGGACTTATGGCGAATAGCAAATATTTCCAAAGCACACTCATCTTGAAATTGAGAGAAAATTTTTACTCAATCTACTTTAAAGAGTATCTTCCACTTTTATAGGTGATCACTAAATTGCCTAGAAGTTTTCTTTGCATTAATTAAGTCAAAATTTTACTCCACCAGCTTAAATAAGAATTTAAAGATGATTGCTAAATTTTCCGAAAGTTTTCTCGACATTGAAAGTTTTCTCCAGTTAAAACATAGGTTTTCTCTTTCACATACTATTAGAAATCTTTCGCAAAAATAATACTGCAATGTTTTCAAAACTATTTCTCTTGAAATGTACTTTAAAATAACAATGTCAAATCTCAATTTTTGGTAGCACACTGTTTCGCAAAATACATCAAAATGACTGCAACTCTCTAATAGTTTTCTCTACACGAGATATGCTTGTTGCAAATAACCAGAAAATGCAACGTAAATATTGTTAATTTCTTTTACATTAATTCGATAAAGGTTCATAAATAAATGATTGAAAGTAATCAGTTAAAATTTCAAAACTCTGACTTCAACACATCGTGCATTCAATCAAATAAAAATTCAGTGAATTTTCATCGATTCAACAGTTTGATTAATCCAAAACTCAACACTATTCAATGAAACAGAATAAGTATTCCAATCGCACACAGATTTCACTATTAATCCAAAATGGTTACGAGAGAAGACGAAAAATTATCTACAGCACTAATTTCGTGTATGGGAAGCACATGTGGAACAGCTGATTCCAAAGACTTCCACCACTTTCCCGCGGAGAGAGAGAGCGCTTTCTTCAGAGGAGCCGGCATGCATGTGTACACAACTGCTCATCAACCGAGTTGAATGAATCAACATCCAACGTTACTAACTACACGGATGTAATGGCATAACGGAGGAGGCGGGTTGCCAGTATCCAGAGCGAAGATGAGGAATACTACTTAACGCCAGCCGCTTGGCGAGTGCTTGTCTTGGCGAGAAAATGCACGTTGTTCGTCACTTCGGTAAAAGAAAGAAGTTTTATTATTATTATTATTACTGTTGGTTTTTATTAAGAATTAAAAGCAGAGTTATAGGAGTCGGAGTCGGGACTCGAAGACTAACACTTCTAGAATCGGAGTCGGTCATCCCGCCGGTTGGTATTTAGTTTTTGCGGTAGAATACGAACATTTTCGATATTTTTAATAAGTTTATTATCAATTAAATAATTTAAACATTATATAAATTAAACAAGAATTGTCTTTATCTTCCTTTCTCTTTGTTAATAATTAAGAGTCCGGTGCCTCAATAATATGTAAAAAAAAATTTTCATAAATTATATGTGTTCGACAATTTCTCATACCATAAGGTGACCATTCGCCTCGTCTCGTTTTTAATCGAACACTTCAGTTTTCAGGTATCGTGTTCCGCTGTCCCCGCCCGTACTACAATGTCCAGTTTCTGAAGAAACAGACTGAAATGCTGAATGCTTCAACTAAAAGTCACTGGGTGGAGCTTTTTAAGCATTTTCATACCTATAAATTAAATCATGCACAACTATTTTATATATTTTGTGTTTAACAGCTCTTAAACCACTCATTGAAATATTTTCCACAATAACTAGTTTGTGGGCTAGTGAAAATGCACAGTTGCAAATCGCAATACTTGAAGCAATGTAGATTTTAAAAATAAAGTGTATGTAAGAATTTCGCTTTTTTTTTTTACAATCAGTACCAAATGTACTCAGGCAAATTTTTGCGATGAAAACTTACATCATTTTTTCTCTTTTGAGTGTTTATGCCTGAAAAGAGAGAGAGAGAGATAAAAAAAAGGAAAAAAGGCAACTTTTTTTTCCATAATATAGGCGCGCATATGTCTAAAATTCGTAAATATCCCGTTTTGAGGGAAACAATAAAAAGCAAATAGTTTCTCCGCTAAATACAAGAGAAGAAACATGAGGTCATACCCTCCCTCTCCCTCACAAAAAGATAAACTTTCTACGAAATAAGCCAAACACATTGTATTCAAATATTTTATTGAGTAAATTGCAGTACTTTTTGCTATTTTGAAAATGCCAAACTAAGTGCTTAATTAATGGCCATTTAGTGGTTTTTATTGACAACCAATCAGTTTCAGATTTTTTTTTACGCCCAAAACCCTTATTCTTCGGCACGAACCCCAATAAAATGTCAATCTGTATTCAACTCCATCGCCAAACCGGGCGCTTCGACGCCAAACCTCCACCGCTCCGAAATCCTCCGCATCGCAGCATCTTCGAAGACAGAATCTGAGATCACGTGGGTCGCTCTTCACCCCGAACGACACGGAAGCGGCTGCTGGTCCGACTCCGGCTAATTCCCATGATCCTCACGATATTTTCCGTTCTGCGATTAGCGTGAGACTCAAGAGTACAACTTTTCCCAAACCACCTTTTTTTTTCTTTTTCCCCGAAGAAGTACACAATATTGACTAAAAGTTTGGAATCCCTCTTCGTTTCCCACGCGACAATTTTATCTCTTCAATTAAATGTTTTTATGAAATGTGATGAGAACGCCATAAAGCAACGAAGTGTTACGGAAAACGTGATAAGCTTTTAAAGACTTGAATTAAATAATAAATGATGAGAAAGAGAAAGTTTTAATTTCTGGTAATAATAATAGGTAACTTTTTCGAAACTTAGGCGAAGTACCGCACTCATTTGGCAGTGTTATGAACAGACCCATCATTTACTGGCTACAGGGGGTCAATTTCCCCTCTGGCTTTAAGAAATTAATGTATTTACATGTAAGAAGGAGTAGTATTTGATGTTATTTGGAAAAATTTACATTAAGTACACTAAAAAATGAATGTTGTTTTTACAGTATAATACAGCTAATTTTATAGTAATAAACTGTAAAAATTGCTAATTTTACAGTGATAAACAACAAAATTGCGAATTTAACAGTTTAGTAACGTGCATTTTGCAGTTTTAAACTGGAATCTCTGCTACCAGTATTATACTGTTGTTTTTACAGTATAATACAGCTAAATTTGACAGTAATAAACTGCAAAATTCCTAGTTTTACAGTTTATTACTGTGCATTTTACAGTTTTAAATTGGAACCTCGGCTGCCAGTATTATACTGTAAAAATATCAGTTCCTTTTTTGCAGTGTAAATAAATCCTTCGCAACCCCTTACCCTCTCTCATCATAGAAAAATTCGAAATGACGGGTTTTTTTATGAAATAAGTTTTCTACTCACTACTTTTTAAAATAGGAAAATAACAAATGTGTTCGCAACTCATTGTGTTATTCTTCAATTCTGATGCAAGCTGCTGTTTGGAAGATATTTTTAAGCTGTCGAAAGTGGTCTGCTCACATTGTAATATTGTGCAATATTTAAGCAATAGAGATTTTGTAAGATTGTGAAGTAAGGCAGGGATTCAAGTGAAACAGGAAATCGCAAATTACAATCGCGACTGGAAATGAATTACATTAGAACGTTTCTTGATAAAAACATCGTGACGTCAGCGTGACGTTTACCTATGAAAAACGAGCTAGATAAAACGTCACAGCCTACTTGGCGAATAAGAGGAGATCGCTGAGTGCTTGTGAGCTCTTATTGGCTCCACCCGTAGTGACGTCATGCCAATTTAAGTTGATGATAATGTAATTCACTTCCAGTAGCGATTGCAATTCGAAGCGATCGCAGTGCTGTTTCACTTGAATCCCTGCCTAAGAAGGATTAGTTTTTTAACATTCATAAATTTTATTTTGCTGCATGTATGATGCACTACTTTTATTAAAATATTTTATTTTGAGGAAATTTCTGACGGGGCTCAAAGTGACCATAAATGACAGGATAGCTTGAAGCCAAACAAATGATTAATTTTAAGTAGATTTTAAAATTATTATTTCTGAATTTTAGATAACAATGCAATACTTTAGGAGTATTTCTTCCGTTGCGTACCAAAAAAATACAATAAAGCTATTAAAATACGAGTGGAGGATTGTAAATTTGTGTCTCAAAAGTAACCTGAATGACTGTAATAATGTTCCATGAATTTTATTAGTTAAAAAAATTATTAGCAGAAAAAAAATAAAGAATATATTTAATAACAAATTTTAATCAGATTAATGATATCAGAAATAATAATTAGCATCACTAAATATTGTAAATTTTATAAACAATATCATGTAAGAAATGTTTAGCTAAAGCAAGAATTTCTGAGGTAAAAATTAGTAATTTCGTACTCCTAAACTCACTCCTAAAATTTCCACACCAGTTTCCGCCATGACGCCCAATCAGAGTTGGGCACGCTGTTTACCGTAAGGGACCTGGTAGCCATACCAAAAATTTCAAAACAGAAGTTTTTAGATAAAATGTTTCATAAAAATACAAAATTTCGAAAATGTTTTTACGTTCACAATTGTATTTGTCTGCCTTTCGGAAAGGTTTAGCTAGTTTCTCCATACGCTGGTCTCCTATTTTCTCGAATCTTGTTAAAAGACCCGAGACTTTTTCATTGTTTTCTGAATATGTAAATAAGTTAAATTTTTAAGCAATGTTTAACTTCTACTTTCGTGCCTAAAACTTACTTCTATGAGCCTCGTGGCATACTTTGTGGAACACGAGGATCTTGTAATTTTTTGTGATAAATAAATAAGAAAAATGTATTTGAGCAGTTTATACAGCGCTCAGGACTAGGATTTTAATAGAAGCATGGATTTTAGCTTTTTGCTATGTTTCTGCATTTAAAAATCGTTTGTATGTTCTACAAATATAAGGAAAGAAAAAAAAAATGTTTCGTATTGTTCAAACCGATTTTCTAGGAATTCGAAAGCCGTCTTGCAGGCTTAGATCGCTTCAAATATACAAAATGGCGTGACAAAAGAAATGGTTCTGGTTGAGTAAAATCGATTTGTGACATTGAAGAGGAAATTTCCTCTAAGTCTGAAGCGATTTGGGCATTAACAGATGTTTCCTGGTTTTATTACCAACGAATATCAGTATCTAAACGATTAATGGAATGTTCAACATGGAAACTTGAGATGGATTGGGCTGAGAGGTATTTTGCAAAATAGCAATTGACTGCTCGATTGAGTAGCAGTGATCTATCGGTAGGTTTGTTATCAACGAAAGCGGCGGCTTTCACGTGTTATTATGAGATTTGAACAATTTCGAAAATATTTTCAAATAACTTTCAGCTCTGTATGTTTAAAACTGTTTTTGAGGCTAAATGCACTTTATGCAAGGAATTTTAAAGATCATTAAGAAATTCTAGAAACTATTTGACTATACATCAAAGAGTAATATAGTTATGTTGATGGATAGCATAGCAATAAAAAGTTGAATAAAATCATTTTCATTAGTTTAGTTAAAAAGCAATCTTTTGTTTAGTTTGAAGAATATTTTAGTTAAATAATATGCAAAATGTTTTAAAGCAAAAGACTTCTTTTACAAACTTGGTTCACGCTAAAAAAGCATGAAACAAAATAAGTACATAATTTCTTGATTATAATACTGAAAAATTGCAATTGATATTGATATCTTAATCCTTAAATTAACTCAAAAGTCGCCAATAAATTTTAGATTAAAAATTAAGAGAAAAAGAAAAATGGGCGGTATTGTAAAAGCAATTCTTTACAAAACCGTATACACCTTTTATTGGTTATTTTAGAATTAAATATAAAGATAGTAAGATCAGCTACATTTTTTTAGTATTTTAATCAAGAAATCAACACTTATTTTATTTTTTATTTTTAGAGTGCACCAAGCTCCTAAAAATAGTTTCTAACTTCAAAAAACCTATTTTTAAAATTTTATTTTAAAATGTTTCCAATTTGAAATTTATTTTAAGTGACACTTTTTTAAATTTAGAACACATATATCTGTTACCCCTCCTCCTCAATAAAAATGAAAGGAAATAAAATAATAAATACAAAAGAAAATAAATAATTTTTTTTGTAATATATACGTTTTGCCCATAAAAAGAGGTTAGCGGTTAGCTCATATTTACAACAAATCTGCTCTAAATGCTGCAAATTTGTATACTCAAATGTAAAAACAATTTTGAACGGTTGCGTATGGAGAAAGAAAAAATGTTTTTTGATGACACAACGTAAATCAGAGAAAGCTTCGAAAACCTGCTTTGTTTGAAAATTTTCAAACGTCCCAAACTCACAAGTCTATGCTTGCTAGAGTTCAGCCTTGAAATTAGTTTATTAACTTTAATTTAAAAAAATATCTTTGTAATTACTATTATTTTTCATTGTTTTTGGCAACAATTAAAAAGCGGAATAGGAAGGCGCCATGACAAAGAAAGTAACTTAAGAAATAGCCTTTAATCAACTTTTAATTGCATACACCATGTTGGATACAGCCATTTTTAGGTCATCAAAAAAACAAACAGAAATTTAATTTGAAGGAAACGTTCGGATTCCTAGATCCTTACGCCACAGCGACAAAGTAATCCACAGCAAAAATGTGGATTCAGAAAACAAAACTATACCTATCTAGGTAAACAACGATACTTTAATTGCTACTACCAAGATGTCTGATGTAGGAAATGTGGGTTGCCGAAAATGGATCACACGATTAACATCTGGTGGCGAAAAGTAAACCCGCTTTTGTTCAGTAGAAAGCTATTAGTTACTCTCTGCTCGCGATAAAGACTGTAACACATTACTGGAAAGGGAAAATATTCTAATTCCGTTCCAAAAAGATTTTATCGGCCATGACAACATTTTGATGTAATTGTACAACATGGGTTATTTTGAACAATGTATCCGTAAGTAAGCAAAATCAGTAAGAGCAGGATGTAATTCTGGGACATTATACAACTGGCAATGGTGATTATTTTCTTGTCTACAGTAGACTACATTTTTACTTTTCTGAATATATTTCATGCCATAATAAACTTCTTTCCCTTTTTATGCTATTTTAATATTTTTTAAACTTCTTTCAAACTGAATTAAACTCAGTGGTGCAACAACCCATGGGGGTCAATGCATACAGGGTTCATCTCAGCTTTCGCGACCAAGGGCTCTGGGTAGATGTTTTGATTAGGTGGTCAGCAAAACGTATAATTCCTAGTGTTTAGTTCCCAAGCGCAATTGTTCCATATTTTAAGGACCCACTGAAGGCGTATGGGGCTGAGTCTGCTTTATGGCACCCCAAAGGTGCCACATGGAGCCAATGGCACCTTCAAGGGTACCATAGGGTCATAGGGAGTCAAGTGGCAAAACTTCAGGCAGTGCCGCTGCACTGTAAAAAAATTAATGTTGTTTTTACAGCATAATACAGCTAGTTTTATAGTAATAAACTAAAAATTGCTAATTTTACAGTAATAAACTGCAAAATTGCTAATTTTACAGTTTATTAGCGTGCATTTTGCAGTTTTAAACTGGAACCTCTGCAGCCAGTATTACGCTGTTGTTTTTACAGTATAATACAGCTAAATTTTACGGCAATAAACTGTAAAAATTCTGACTTTACAGCAAGAAACTGTAATATTTCTAGCTTTACAGTTTATTACTGTGCATTTTACAGCTTTAAATTGGAACCTGTGCAGCCAGTATTATTTATGTAAAAACAACAGCTCATTTTTTGCAGTGTGGTGCTACAACACTCACGTGGTGCTAATTAAAAAGCAATTTTTTTGTTTAGTTTGAAGAATATTTTAGTTAAATAATATGTTACGATGTTTTACCCTTAAAGGTGCTTTATGCAACTTGTAGTTTTAACAGTGTAGCAAAAAGAAAGTGAGAAAAATCAATCGCCCTTTCCTTAAAAAATATCTGGATTCTCCCTTCAGTTGCCTATTTTCAAACGGAATCCAATTCATTTTCAGTTATTCTTTACCTTTAAACACGCTATTAACGGGCTGAAAATCTTAGGGAAGAGCGCAGCCAGTTTACTCACCCAAAAACGGTTTGTGTCGAAATGAAAAAACAATAATGGTGCACCCACGGGGGAGCTAAGGGGCTTAAAAGTCCCTCCCAGAAGTATCAAGATGAACCCCCTTGTTTAAACCTAACTCCTTGAAATGTGTTTTTTAGACTTGATTTTTGGAAATTTGCCAAGACATAGCCCCCAATGCCCTTTTTAATTTCACCAAAAACGACTGCAGTTTTTTCTTCAGGACTTCAAATTCGTAAATTTTCCGACTTAGGGCCACTTAGCCCCTCCCAATAGACAATCCCGGGTGCGCTACTGAAAAACACTGTTGCAAAATCGAACGCAGTACATTTCAAAGTCAACACAAGTCAGAGTCAGAAAATATAGCAATCTGCCCTTATCAAAATAAGCTCTTCTGTTTCAATGGCATATACGCAGAGGGCGGGGACAACTTAGAAGAGAAAAGAATAACAACGATAAAGGGCATTTTTCTCAAATTGGTCTCATTATTCTTATCAAATTTAAAAAACATTTTTTATCGTAAAACAATAAATGTGCTCCAAACATTATTGAGATAACCCGGTATTCTATTTCGTGTGAAAGCAACTAATTACTCATTAATTAAATGCAAAAAATAATTTTAATAACTTCTCTTGTGTGATAAAATGACGATTAAACTCACTATGTCAACAATGGCAAATTTTAATTACATTTTCCTGATTTTTACACCTCAGGTTTTTGGAACCATTCGCCTCCTTCAACTCTGACTCAGAAATAATGTTTTCTAGCGTTCTAACGATAAGGCATTTGTTGCACTAAATGTTTATTAATACGCTTTTATTAGTTTCACTTGTGGGTTTGTGTGTATGTATGTAACTCTGAACAAAAGATCTTTACAAATATAAAAGTAATATATTTAATATTATTATTAATACTAAAGGTTAAGCTATATTACATGTTGATGTACGAGTAATTTAAGTGCTTGAGTTGTTTGTATGTAACTCTGAATAAAAGAATAATTTCGCGTTCTTTGCAAACATAAAAGTAATATATTTTTTTACTATTATTATTACTAAAGGCTGAGCTATATTACATGTTGATGTACGAGTAATTTAAGTGCTTCAGTTGTTTGTATGTAACTCTGAATAAAAGAATAATTTCGCGCTCTTTGCAAACATAAAAGTAATATACTATTTTTTTTACTATTATTAATACTAAACTATATTATGTATAGGAGAGCATCCAAAAGCGCATTTTTCAGTTTTTTAACTAATTTAAAGATTCTTTTATTTCAATCATTTTTAAAATAAGTTTCTTTAGTGGCTCCTACGGAACTTAGTTTATTGGAAATGAGAAAATATCACTGTAGCTGTCACTTTTGGTCGCCGTAAATCTTCTTTCGGCCTTCACATTCTTCCCTCCCCCAAAACAACCCGAGAACAATCCTTCGCGTATGTGACCCACATTTTACGCCCCAAGTTTACGCCGTGACATTGTCGTCCGCGCTCATAGCTTCAAGAAAAACACGTCTAGAATTGGCAACGCGTGAAGCCGACGACATTCTTCACACTAAAAATTGATACAAACCTCTCCGTAGCCCGAAAAGAAAGAAAAGATTTCCTTCCTTATCCATAAAAATAAAGAAGTAAAAATAAAAATAGAAAAAAGCTCAACATATTACTCTCATTGATTTTGTTATTGATAAAAATGTAATAATTAATTCTGACTAAAAAAGTAAAAATAAAATAAATAAAACTTTCGACAAAAACAAACGAGCTGAAGGGATTTTTCCACATTTTACTCGCTAAGAGTAGAGTAACCCTTCATTTGGTAATTTCATTATTTTTTAAAGTAGAGATAGTATTAATAAGTCACAACGCAGTTGTTTAGTCAGTTTGAATTACTTATGGATCATATACATACGTCCGTCCTTGAAAACCGCGCCTAACACTCGCGAACTGTTCCACTTAAAAAAGGGCATATGGGTTGTGGGGGATAACTTTCCGAAATTTTCAATTTAAAACTTGCATTTGCTTAAATTCTTTTGCCTTTTTTACTGAACTACGTATTTGAAATTAGCATCGTTCTACGTTGTTTGATACGGCTCAAAATGCTACTTATTATTCTTCCCCTTATTGTTAACTTACCTAGCACCCCTACTTTGGTAAAATCAGAGAAGACCTGACGCATGCGTAAATGCGCGGAAGGTTTTACCTAAGAAGATCAGACAGTATGTGTCCACAGTTTCCACAATCCTACAGAGGACATTTTTATACACATGACGTCATGCGAAAACAAATTAAGAGAATTTTGAGTGTAGGGTTGTAAGAAAGTATTAGAGACGCAGTGCTACAAGATAAAGAGTAAAATCACGAAATGCACATATCAAAAGCGAAAGGAAAGGAAATAATTTGAAAAATAAATTTAGAATTAGTTTATGTTCCATAACTCCGAGAAGAAAGGACTTACAAAGGTGCTAAATACATAATTCTTTTTCTCACATTGTTTTGAGAAGTAATTGCACCTTTATTTTGAAGGTATGAAACGTGTAATGTGATGAAAACAGTAAGGACCGTAACAGCATTCAACACCGTACAAAAAACCTTTTTTTTTCTAAGGCTGCAAATGGAATATAGCAGGGAAATAAAAGACTCTCTGTATGCTGTTTTGGATTTAATATTTGGAATGTTTGAAATTTCAATTAAAAATATATATTTAAATACAATATTTTCGGAATTTCAATTGCATCCTCTATCCCATTTTCTACGATGCTTACTTTTTATTTAAAATACAAAACGTGAAAATACGCCCGACTGGCCTGACTAAATGTTTGAGGCGTACTTTCGATTTCCAAGACGTGAAATATGCTTTCTGAGGCATTAAAAATATCTTTGCATATATGTATGCAAAGAGTACAACTGTTATTCAGTCGAAAATTCGAACCGAATTCGACATTTGCATATCACAAGCAGAAGCTTGTAATTTCTAAATATCAATCATTTAATAAAAGTTTGTATTTAGAGAGGGGCGGCAAATTTTTTTCGCGAAATGTTAAAAAAAACGGGTAAATTCAATTTGTGTGTAACGCAAATCAATGATCACATGCAAAAAGAACTAAAAAAGCTTGTCAATTTTCAACAAAAATTGATAAAACTCATCCTTAAACATATTCTCAAGTTGATTTCTAATAAGAGAGTAATTTGAAAAAAAAATCTTTGAAACAAATTATAACGGGACAAGAAAAGATTTTCAATTTTAACTGTTTGGGAAATAGCACAAGACACTGAGAATCGATGAAAAAAAAATTCCTTTTTCTTGACTCCAAACATTGCAGATTAAAACTTGACTGAAAGCTAAAAACTAATTTTTAATCAAGACATTTTATGTGATAACTAATTACAAAATAATTTTAAAGTTTGGTCATAAGAATTTAAATTGTTTTAATACCTCCAATTTTTTTTACTATTTAATCCAGGTTCAGATATTTTTCTTTTAACCCATTTATGCCCAGTAGCCAAAAAACGGGACGCTTGTTAGTTAATGCATACAAAAACCTATAATGAGTATATTACTAAAACTGTTTTTCACAAGTTAAATAGTCCTTTTTCATAAGAAAACCAGTTAGAGCCACTATTTGGACACCAGAGTTTTTTTTATTGACAGTTATTTTCAGACAAATCAGTCAAACAACGATTCAGCATGGGTAGCCACAGAAAGTAAGTTTTTTTTGCGAACTTATTTTTCATAAAATTAAACTTTTTTGAAATGATTGCATAAAATTGATCACAGATGCCTTCTGTAATGTTACTTTGCAAAAGAAAAGTCACTTAAGGTCGTATTTTGCTCACATATCTGCAAAATATCCCACAAACAGGACGTTAAATAACTTAATAAATATGGCAACTGCGAACTATTTTAGGCCTAAAACGTATGTAAACCATTCCAAGAAAGAGTTTTAAGCAGATAAAAATTGAAAAAAATTGTTAAAAAAAACTTGGGCATAAATGGGTTAACTAATATGTATTTTTCCCATACTGAGGTACTTATACTTATGAGGTACTTATACTTATTTTTTCCCATACTGAGGTACTTACCTATTTAACAAGCTGGCCCCCTACATGAAATGTTGAAATGCCACCCTTGTTTAGAGATGACCAGAGCTCAAGTTCGCTTGAGCAAGTACAAAGTAGTTAAACATTGCAAAACATAATAAAACATAATATAGTAAACTCACATTAGTCCGGACTATAATGAATCGGACTTGGCTTAACCCAAAGGACTGCCTTTTCAATGTACATACTGAATAAATAGAAAGCGATTTAGCGTAATAATGTATTTTCAGGCTGTATGATGTATTTCTCGTAATTTTCTCTTACGCAGTCTTATAAATGAAAAAAGCTAAAAAAGCTCTAAAAAAAGCTAAGTTTTCAAAGTTATTCCCAGCTTCCCAGTTCATGTTAATAGCTGATTTTATTTCTTCTTATAAAATGTCTTTATAAAAATTATATAGTAAGCAGAAAAAAAAATTTAGTGAAAAAAGTATCTACCCGCTGGGGCTATCATAACTTTTAAGGGACGATTTTTCTTTCCTTAATAAAAAAATTATTTTTTACATAATATTTTTTAATTATTTTTCCTGTCCATTAAACACTGTTTGTAACCAGTATACAAAATAACTTTGGGGGAAAAAATGTCAGGCATTAATGGGTTAATAATAGTATTAAATGCATTAATTTTATGTTTGTACGTAAAGAACGTGAATTTTATCTTTTATTCAGATTTACATACAAACCCACATGTGAAATTAATAAAAGCGTATTAACATGACATTTTCTGACATCCTTCCTCACTTTTTTACAATCCGCCGAAATTCTTTTTAAAAAATAATTTTAAAAAAATATATAAAAAATAGTAGGGTATTTTTTTCTTCACTAAAATGCGTTGCCTACATGCCTGAAATCAACAAGTCTTTCTGCGACGCACTGAACAACTAAGATCCGAAGGTATTGTTTCATTCCAAGATTGATTCAGATTCCTTTTTTAATCCGATAGCGTAAGAACTATCATCCACCTGTTGCCAGAGCTAGCAGACGATAGTAACTTTCGGCTGAACCAACACAATGAAGAATTAAAACGAAAGAAAAACCGAACGCTTGTCTCCTGTCCATTGTCTTTCGAATTTCTTATCGATGTCATTGAGCAATAAGTGTGTGATCTAGGGTTAAAGAATGCCATTTAGAATGAATCTGGATTTGGACCATAGTAGTTAGGCTCATTAGAGAAACGATTACAATGAACTATACTTTTTATTATTATTATTGAACTGAAAGATGTAAGAGTTTTGAGAAAGCGGATGCAAGTATTATATTTTTGGATGTTAACAATACCAATAATTAATTCGTGAAGGTAAAAGTGTTTTAAGAACGGAAGTGAAATGAAAATTGATTCGAAAGTGCAGCATAGTTGCGTGACTTGAAGTTACCAGAGTAAAACTTTGCTGCGGTTTAGTATGAAACTTGTCTGCGGATTTCTCATTAAGTTGAGACTAATTGCTGCCTATGTCGAGCCAGTATCGGGGGAAGCTATAACCTCCCAGCCCACCTCTATATTCGACTATGACATACATGCATACCGAGCTCGATTTAACAACAGGTCCATGAAGCACAGCTTAGGGGCTTCCTAGCCCCCCAAAAGTTACTAACCAATATTCTCAAGGAGAAGGAAAGGAGTTGTTCGTTCAAAGAATTCAGGAACAATATCGCCGATCACCTTGTCTAATGTTGAGAGAAGTCAGTTCGAATTGGGAGGTCCCGGATTTGAATCCCGGCTCGGGCATGGATGTACTTTCTCTCTCGCTTGTCTTTGTCCCTTCTTTGTGTGAATGTGCTGTGAATGGCCATCTACCATATAGACGGTCCCTACGCTGCCGTGCTAAGCACAAAAGTCGTACCTGCACTTTTTAACAAAACTGAGTTATCGCCACCAGGTGGCTCTTTGTGACATATTTTACCAACATACAATGTTTTATGGTCATTTGAGAACAAAAATCATTGTTTTTAAGTTTTTGAAAAAATATCATTCGAATCAATTACATGGAGGCGAAAAACTTTAAAGAGTTTTTTCTCCGTTTGAGCTCGACTGCAGATACCACTTTTGCGCTTAGCACGGCAGTACGGCTTGTGTGCGGGCCGTGGAAGCCCAATCGATAAGGTGTCGGACTCGTGACCGGAGGGACACGGGTTCGATCCCAGCCGTTCAAAGATCCACCGTCTTGATTAATGGCGACTGGAGGACGTTAAAAATGTCGTGGTCACGAAGTCCTCCAAGTGAAACGATACCTCTGGGGGTGCTGGGCTAAGGGTTTGCTCGATCCTTGGTTCTGGTTCAAAAAGAACAGAGCGCCCTTCAGGGCCTTATCCCGGTTAAACCACGAGTTGTGGTAGGTACTGGTAGGTTCAGGGGACCCTGGAGTGTGTGATGTGAAGTATGGCTTGTGTGTGTGTGTACTGTGGAAGTTGGATTTCACACCAATTACAATACAGTTGGAAAAGTGAAGCAGCGCACCTCAAATTGCCGGCCTAGCTGACACAGAACATCAACAGGGACAATATCAATAAATAAATAAATAAACAAACTCATCACCCAAATTAATAGGGTTAGGTTGTGGCCTCTGTAAAATAGTTTTCTTGTAAATGTGGTCTAAGTTGAATAAGGATTGACTACCATATGTCTACATCCTGAGGTTGCAGCCTATAGTCATGCATATGCAGTGACAAAAGGATGTGCAATTGTAACTCTACATTTTCTTCAATTGCGTAACTTAAGAGGCCTCTACAGATGTGTTGTGCCTCCTCTCCAGACAAAAAAAGACAAGTGGAGTGTCTTTAAGCAAAGGGGTGTAAGTGGCAAAATCGAAAATTTAGAAATAGCTAGTACAAATGGTAGAAGAAACTTCCATCTGCTTGGCGGGAAGATACGGTACTAGTAGCCCTAGTAGAGGCTGATATTCTGCACGATTTGGAAAAACTTATCAATGAAAACCAGCCTAAGTTATGAACTTGGCACGCGCTTTACTCGAAACTTTAAAAAATCCACTTACATTCCTTTAATTCATCCTGCCTCAAGTAATGTGACTTTTTAATACCTCAATTTCTAAGAAAACGGAGAAAAATTCCTTAACACAGTCTTTTCCCAATCTCCATATATTATTTCTCTAAGCCGAATCCTATACCCGGTCGAAACTCGCTCATTTCTTTATCGAATTGCATGAAAATTTATGATTTTGAAGCTTATCCCGCGGGCTATTGACGAAAATTAGACCCACCCTCTAAAAAGTGTCGGTTCGTTTTTTATTCGAACTTCAATTTTTGGACACAAAATTGACTCTATCTAGCGAAATAATTGTCGTATCGTCTCCATTTTGATTTCATTCGAAAGATTAAAAAAAATGCGTTCTTTAGAACGTTTCCCCGCTAGCGCCGCGTAACGAGAATCTCGAAAATCCATGTTTAAGCGACTTATAAGCGATTGAAGTTTGAAAAAGTTAAATTTTTTGCTCAACTGTCAAAACTAAGGCCCCTATATATACGAGCCGGCGCATCAAGATTAAGTTTCACCACTTTGGATCCAGTGCGTGTTTGTGTGTTTGAGTGGTTGTCTTTTCTGGCCGGTAATCGCGTTTTGGTAATTTTTCACTGTGAGCAATTATTAGCGACACGTGGATTTGGCAAAGCCTAGCAATGTGCCAAAACTTTTTTCTGGTAACCCTACTCCGCAACAATGAAAAATTGAAAGTAAAAGTTAAGGAATTGGATCCAAAGTGGTGAAACTTAATCTTGATGCGTCGGCCTGTCTATATAGCGGCTCTAGTCAAAACCGTTACATTGTTGTTCAAATCAATTTTAAATGCGACATTTAAAGCCAAGGCTTAGCTCGGTAAACCTTAATTGTAACTTTTATTGTTTCAAAATACTATGGTAGTTTTACGATAACGTTAGTATTTAGTTTAGTAGTAGCCTTGGGTATTTGGTTTTAATATAGGGTATCACTTTTGTAGTAGTTGTAAAAGTGAATGTGTCTTTGATCTCTTTGAAAAGTTGTCAGAACGACGGCAGTAGATGGCGATGTTGTGCAAATGAAGCCAATAAAAATTGTCGTATTAAATTTTAAGTTTAGAGTTTTTTTTTTTTTTTTTTTTTTTTTTTTTTTGCGGAATTCCGCACGGGTCACCTAGTCTCCATATATTATTTCTCTAAGCCGAATCCTATACCCGGTCGAAACTCGCACATTTCTTTATCGAATTGCATGAAAATTTATGATTTTGAAGCTTATCCCGCGGGCTATTGACGAAAATTAGACCCACCCTCTAAAAAGTGTCGGTTCGTTTTTTATTCGAACTTCAATTTTTGGACACAAAATTGACTCTATCTAGCGAAATAATTGTCGTATCGTCTCCATTTTGATTTCATTCGAAAGATTAAAAAAAATGCGTTCTTTAGAACGTTTCCCCGCTAGCGCCGCGTAACGAGAATCTCGAAAATCCACGTTTAAGCGACTTATAAGCGATTGAAGTTTGAAAAAGTTAAATTTTTTGCTCAACTGTCAAAACCGTTACATTGTTGTTCAAATCAATTTTAAATGCGACATTTCAAGCCAAGGCTTAGCTCGGTAAACCTTAATTGTAACTTCTATTGTTTCAAAATACTATGGTAGTTTTACGATAACGTTAGTATTTAGTTTAGTAGTAGCCTTGGGTATTTGGTTTTAATATAGGGTATCACTTTTGTAGTAGTTGTAAAAGTGAATGTGTCTTTGATCTCTTTGAAAAGTTGTCAGAACGACGGCAGTAGATGGCGATGTTGTGCAAATGAAGCCAATAAAAATTGTCGTATTAAATTTTAAGTTTAGAGTTTTTTTTTTTTTTTTGCGGATTTCCGCACGGGTCACCTAGTCTCCATATATTATTTCTCTAAGCCGAATCCTATACCCGGTCGAAACTCGCACATTTCTTTATCGAATTGCAAGAAAATTTATGATTTTGAAGCTTATCCCGCGGGCTATTGACGAAAATTAGACCCACCCTCTAAAAAGTGTCGGTTCGTTTTTTATTCGAACTTCAATTTTTGGGCACAAAATTGACTCTATCTAGCGAAATAATTGTCGTATCGTCTCCATTTTGATTTCATTCGAAAGATTAAAAAAAATGCGTTCTTTAGAACGTTTCTCCGCTAGCGCCGCGTAACGAGAATCTCGAAAATCCACGTTTAAGCGACTTATAAGCGATTGAAGTTTGAAAAAGTTAAATTTTTTGCTCAAACGTTAAAATCGTTACATTGTTGTTCAAATCAATTTTAAATGCGACATTTCAAGCCAAGGCTTAGCTCGGTAAACCTTAATTGTAACTTTTATGGTTTCAAAATACTATGGTAGTTTTGCGATAACGTTAGTATTTAGTTTAGTAGTAGCCTTGGGTATTTGATTTTAATATAGGGTATTACTTTTGTAGTAGTTGTAAAAGTGAACGTGTCTTTGATCTCTTTGAAAAGTTGTCAGAACGACGGCAGTAGATGGCGATGTTGTGCAAATTAGAGCCGCTATATAGACAGGCCGACGCATCAAGATTAAGTTTCACCACTTTGGATCCAATTCCTTAACTTTTACTTTCATATTTTCATTGTTGCGGAGTAGGGTTATCAGAAAAAAGTTTTGGCACATTGCTAAGCTTTGCCAAATCCGCGTGCCGCTAATAATTGCTCACAGTGAAAAATTACCAAAACGCGATTACTGGCCAGAAAAGACAACTTCTCAAACACACAAGCACGCGTTGGATCCAAAGTGGTGAAACTTAATCTTGATGCGCCGGGTCGTATATATAGGGGCCTTAGTGCAAATGAAGCCAATAAAAATTGTCGTATTAAATTTTAAGTTTAGAGTTTTTTTTTTTTTTTTTTTTTTTTTTTTTTTTTTTTTTGCGGAATTCCGCACGGGTCACCTAGTTAAATATAATGCCTAACAAAAGAATAAAGCTGTTCCATTCAGCTTTAATCTACTTGAATAAACCAGATGTTAATGCATCAATTTGCAGCTATAAACATGTAACGCACTTGCATACCAATTTATAAATCAAGCTTCCCATAAAAATGTACAATTTCGTAATGAACATTTCCCACTAAAGACACGAATAAAACTCTCACGCGTAAAATTCCGCAGGAAAACATAGTCCAACAACAATAAAAGTGCAATACAGTCAAAAGTAACGATCTTCCGTGTTCCGCCATTTTCTCGATTCGCCCAGAGCTGTAGTACTTTAATCCAAGGAAATAATGACAACAATTTAAAAGTTAATGACTTTTGAATGGTGTTGCTCACCAAAGGTGCCGAGGCTTAGTGAAAGCGCCAACTCTTGGAAATAATATATTTTTATGGAATTTGTCACCTAATAGGAATAGCTAGTAAGAATTCAAAAATTCTGAAAAGCATTCTTAGAATCCCGCCAAATTATTTCTCTAACTAAGTCTCTGAGTTGAGAATTTAATCTCGCCGAAACATAGTGTTTTTGATAAACCCTGTATAGCACTGCTCCTAACATCGTTAAGTCAATTAAGGGATTATAGACGGGGCTCCCCGATGGGAGATCAGTGCGACGTCCCTAAAATTTCTCTTATTCGCAAATTTTGTCTGACCATTCGGTAAAATTTGGAGACATAAAGAGAATTGCGATTTTTTAAAGCTGGAATGTCCCTTTTCTTAGATGTGCATGTATATGTATGTGTGCGGGACAACATTTTATCATTCGGTAAAAAAGTGGAACTCTATTCGGCAAATTGAGAATTCTCTCCCCCCCCCCTTCCCGACAATTTAAGTTCGGAAAGCCACTGATTATAGGTTTTATAGACATTCTTCATAAATTGTATGCATAGTTTTAATAATTACTGATCTCATTTTTGGTTGACATAAAGATTTTCTAACTAAGCTATATTTATATTCTTCATGAAACTTGCAATCATTCTCTTAAGCGTCCAAGGCATTTCGATCGATTAGTCTAGTCTAGATGAGAGGACATCTGTCTGTTCTTCCTTTCGAAGACCTTTTCCTAGAATTCGTTTAAAATAAAAATAAAAAGTCACGAACGGTCATCCGCAGTTGCCCATCATTGTATCGCTCTAGCTGGGAAACAACAAAACGGGACGATATTTTCGAAGATTCGATATACAATCGATGTCTTAAAAAATAAAATCTGAAGAGCCATCGTCTATAAATTCTTTTAAATAACATGTAAAATTTCATTTTATTCTTTAACTTTTGCAGACGAGAAAGGGTCCTTGCTACTGATGTCAAATGCAAGTGAATAAAATAGGTACTTTACAAATTCGTGAAAATGTCCAATCAATACAAAACTGTTGAAATAGCACACTTTAATGTAGAAAATTAATTTTATTTTCTGATTTGAAGTGAAGCGGAAAGACGAGTAAAAATCGTCCTATGAAGTGAAATGAAAAGGGAAAAGATATGTCAGACAGCCTCATTGACTGATCATATCTTGATTGATTACAACAATCAATCACTATCTCCTTGCGATTTTGATCGATTCAAAGCTCGGAATAAAGCAGAATTTCTAGGAGGTTTTAGTACCATTAACCATATTTAATTTCATTTCTTCAATTGACAAACAATTGACAAAAAAATTAAGGAAATTCCTGAAAAGAGATAATGAATATGAACTGTCTCCCTAGGTGGTCCTCATGAACTATGAAAAGGCGTTTGACG
>JAXGGA010017401.1:0-24444 GCA_038373865.1 Uloborus plumipes | reverse complement strand
CAAACCGTTAGTTTACTGTGCATTTCACAGTATTAAACCGAAACCTCTGCTCATAGTATTATACTGTAAAAACAACAGTTTATTTTTTGCAGTCTAGAATTTTTCCCAACAGAGCTTAATATTATAGTCAAAAGTCCTATTTTTTAAATTCACGTTACAAATAAAACGTTAAACTAACAGTTGGAAATTGAAAAAAGTGCAGCTATTTTGCATTTTCTTAAACATGTAAATTAACATGAAGGTATTTTATTCATTTACAGAAAAAATAAAAATAAAAATACATAAATAAATATAAACAAGCATTAGTACAGTTATAAAGCCGCAAAAAATAAAATCCTTTAACAAAAATTTAGTTGGAACAACCTTCCCGCTATACAGTGCAAGTACGATTTAGTAAACTTTGTTTTGAACAGTTTTTTGTTTAATAATTTTGAAAACAGCAATTAAAACCAGCTAAACCCGTACAGAACTTTTACGCCCTTATATATTCCTCGGAATAATAATAATGTTAGGCAATACACCATGTGAGGAAGTTTTATTAGAATTTAACAACAAGTTGACTATGTCATGACACTTTAAAAAAATAAAGAAAGAAATAAAATAAATAAATAAAATCAATTATGTTCATTTTTTGTAGTATAATGAGCGGTAAAATTTCCGTCTCAGTAACAGTGCCATTAGGAAATTTCCACCTCCATAGTGCCATACTATATTAGGACATGGTTTGATTACTGAGGAGATCGGCTTTTTTTTTTTTTTTTTGTCACCATAACGTTTTTGCCACGCTAACAAAAATAGCAACCAAAGCACAAACAATATTAATAATACTAATAGTAAAATATACTGATAATTCTACTTATCAGTTATAGGAGCATCGAAGTCAAGGGAGGATGTTTCGATTGTTTAGATTTTGATATTACTAGACAATTTAGATTTATTTACATTTCATCAGATCAAAACATTATAATAAATTCAACCTTACGTAACCAAAACTAAAAGCATAATTTTATTCTAACTATATTTACTTCAAATCTTTTATTCACAGCATTGTATCCAAAATATGAAGAACTCGGAGAATCATAATTTTTTTTTTTATTATTATTACTATTCATTTACACTTTTTTATGTAACTGTACCCGGCTAAAAAGAAAGTATCTTACCTAGAGGACATAAACAGGTAGGAGGAGTATTTCCATTTGCTGGGAGGTTCCTCCTCAACCTTTGAAGTGGATACAGATCTTCTAGTGGCTGTAAGAAACGAAAAGATATTAGATCATTCAAAACCTAGTTATTTGAAGCACTTTTAAAAGACCCCTATTTACTACAAAAAAAAATAAATCATTTCAATTTAACCTTTGGACAAAACCAATAAGTATTATATATTATATAAATAGCATCAACATTATTAACACACTAATTATCTATTTAAAAAAATACATTTATAACTTAAAGTTCAACCTCCCGTATTTGGTTTAAAATTTTTAAAATTTTGTGGTAAATTATTTACTAGGGCACGACAGATGGCAAATTTTGGCCGATGGGCCGATGCCGATTGTTGGCCGATGGTTAAAAGACGGCCGATTGACCGATTTTTTCTGCAAATTAGCATTGGCTGTCGACGCCGATGACCGATGGAGTGGCCGGTGGAAAAACTTAATGAATGGTTGCTGAAATGTGCATTTATAACACTTTTTAGGAACAAAAAAGTATTCAGTACATTGTAGAGACCTATGCATATCAAGCTGCGGTTTAAATAAAAATGACTAGGTATGTAAGTATGATAGTAAGATAGGAAAGAGCCTTTTACATATTTACAATTCTAATTTTTCACGAAAATATCCCATGGAAAATCACAGAAACGTGAAGAAAAATGCGTAGGCAGCCGAAATATGCTTCTAAAAGAAAGATAAGATAATTGAGAGTGGGGAGGATTTCAAGCCGGGCTCTCCAACCTACGGCCCGCGGGCCGGATCCGGCCCGCGAGCAGATTTTTTTTTCCGGCCCACGGAAAAAATCTGTATTTTCAATTTCCCTCCCTCTTTTGAAAAAAAAAAAATATTAAATTAATCAGAACAGTGACGATCTCATAGTGAATACGTCAAATAATAAATAAAAATCGATTCAAACTTTAATGCAAAGCTTTTTAATTATTTTTTTTCTGCTTCACATTCTAACGTTAGTCCCCTAGCATTGGGCATTTCCACCCCCCATACTTGCAAACCCAAGAATATATTGATATTTTTTTAGTCTCACGATTCACGAAGTGCATAGCGATCGTGACAGTGTCTTTCATTTTTACAGTTTTATTTATCATTACAATGGCTTCTTTTAAAAAACGAAAAGTTGATTTTGAGTGCCATGCTTTCAATGTATAGTGGACAAGCGATTATTTTATGATCGATAACAGAAAAAAGCCTTGTGTCTTATTTGCAAGCATTGCACTTGCTCTGTCCTCATTTATTGTTAAGTTTCTTATCATCATTAATACGTAAAATTCATTTAATAAAATTGTAGTACATTGCAAGGATTTAGTTTTTAGTCTCGTTTGGCTTATTTTTTTTTAACTCCTTTTATTTTATTTTTTTTAATTATTATTAGCACAAGAATAAGAACTCCTCGTGTTCCACAAAGTATACCACGAGGCTTACAGATGTAAGTAGTAAAAGCAAAAAACAAAACCAACAATTTTTAAAAGGTAAGACTATTTACAAAAACACATAAAAGGGAAAAGGTCTCTGATCTTCTAACGATCTCTGAGAAGACAGGAGGCCATTTGGAGAGCAAAATACATTTTGTGGGAAAAAATGACTTTTATTTCAGTTTTCTGAACTGCTCTCTAAATTTTAAGAGTTTCCGTAATGTTACAAAAAAACCCATCTGATTTGAACTATTTTTGGATCGTTGGCCCGCCTCGCTTTCAAAAATTTTCAATTTGGCCCCCGAGTAAAAAAGGTTGGAGACCCCTGATTTAAAGGATTGTAATGGAAAGATAGACTAGCATTTAAAGGTTCAAAGGTAAAATGAGACGAGTTAAAGGGAGATATAGTAAATAATGGGTAATTAGAAATAGTGCGCGATGACATTGGTACTTATTTAATATTATAATTTTGCATCAAATTAAAAAGTAAAATCTGAAATAGCAAAATCCTCAAAAAGTAATCCTCCCTAATAGCGGCCACCTTCTAATTCCGGCAAAACTTCCGGTTCCGTATCTGTCCAAAATTTGATTGTTTTACACTCCTAAAACCCTCAAAGTGACCGTTCGAGAAGTGTCTGCTGTGTTGTGAAAATTTCGGTATCTGCCCGAAATTCGGAAAATTATAAAACCCACAACTATGTTAGTTCCATTGCTGCACGATTTCGGGTCACATGCTGTACGTACTTTTAGTTATGAAGTAAAAAATTGAGAAGATAAAATTTCCCTTAAGAAAACTTAGGGATTTTTTTCCCTTCTGCCATCGGCCATGCATCGTCATTTAGATGTTTACCGAGGCTGATGGGCCGATGTTTTTTTTTTTTTTTTTCAAAGTTAGCATCAG
The DNA here is from genome assembly GCA_038373865.1 of Uloborus plumipes. NCBI lineage: Eukaryota > Metazoa > Arthropoda > Arachnida > Araneae > Uloboridae > Uloborus > Uloborus plumipes. Next base: position 20,905 of record JAXGGA010017401.1, on the reverse strand, counting down.
CGGTCGATGGATAAATTTTTCAACCATGCATCGGCGCCGATGCATCCGCCTAGCCGATGTATCGGTCGAGCTTTATTATTTACTTGCCCTCAAAATTGAACACAAAACCGAATATTTTGTGAATGAGCTCAGACCTGCTATGTCATTTTAAAAATGATGACGTGTGGTAACTTCAACCACAGAATGTAAAAATAAAAGGTTTGAAAACAAAACAGAGAAAAGGATGAATTAACAGTAAGTCAGCCGGCCACCTTGTCTGGTGATCAGAGAAGTCTGACTGCGGGTGGGGAGGTTTCGTGTTCGAATTCCGGCTCAGACACGGATATACTCGGGGACATTTTATTTCGTACGACGGAGACAACAGCTTACACTTGAAAAAAAAACAAAACACACACACAAAGGTAATAACGCATTTATGTTCAGGTTTAAGAAAATTTTGCATGTCCATTCTTACTTCTACTTCCATGATTAGAACAGAATTTAGTTTTTAAATCGCTAATTTCTTCTGAGACTTTTTCATAAAAGTGAAAAGGTTGTGCTGCAGGCCAACTTGTTTAGTGGTCAGAGAAGACGGATTCGGATGGGAAAATTCTGGGTTCGTATCCCGGCTCGGGCATGTATGGCTCTTGTTGCATGTGTGTACTGTGGAAGTCGGACTTAAGTCTTGATAAGAAGATTCATAAACAGCAAACAAATCAAATATTGTCGCCTGCGATTTCTCATCACACTCAACACGGAAATAATTTTGATCGAACCCTATCTGCATAAACGAGAGAATTTTAAATAAGAAACCTATCAAAAAATTTGAAGGTATTTATTGCGATAAAGAATGACTTCTTTCCAGTTTACTGGTCTTTCAGACCAATATAAGAATATTAATTAATAGCAAATTTATATAATAAAATCGCTTCGGCGATTTCCCATCACACTAAACCCCATCCACAACGGAAACTATTTCCATCGATCCCCACGTGCAGTGGCTACTACACTGCCTCCGCATAAAATGCATAATTGCGAGATGAAACACTTCACTTTAAAAGGGCTGGCTCCATTGCTGTTAACTGCAAAGCATATCCTCCGCTTGGTTGGGTCTGAAACACGAGTTAAAAGTTAATGGGAGGAGAAACTTTTAACCTTTCATGATTACTGTGTTACTGGGTCTTTGAAGATGCTGCGAACAGCTATTTGACGATTCTCCCGTAAGTGCTTTAAGTAAAGCTTAGATATAATTGCTAAAAGCATACGGCTGTTAAAAGGCGGAAAATGCCGTAATTGGTAGAGGACGTCGAAGTAAAATTATATTTGAAGCACCGAGTTTTGGACTGTTAAAATTAGTTTACAATGCTATGCTGCCACCCAAAACAGTCCTGGTATTTATTTATCTGGATTTTTAGGCGGGAATTCAAGTGAAACACGGACGATCGCAACTCACCAATGCAATCGCAAATTCCCAAATTTGGATTCAAGTGAAACGTTACAATTGCTACGAGATGCTGTTCTATCGTAATTCGACTTCTAGTAGCGGTTGCAATTGCGATCGCCTCGAAGCGATTGCAGTGGTGTTTCACTTGAATTCGGCCCTTAGTTGCATAAATGGTTAGCTGAGGTCGGAGGTTTTACTAAGGTTATACACAGGGGTACCCACAGGGAGGGATTATGGCGCAAGTTGAGCCATAATCCCCACAACCCCTGTGGGCACTTTGTTTTTCAAAAGAATGTGGCATTTTTTAAACAGTAAAAAAAACCTTTTAAATAAAACCAACTGTTACAAAATCTGTTGCACCGTTCTAGAGATAAAGAACTTTAACATTTCGTCTAAAGTCGCAAGTGAAACAAGTGATGCCTGGATAGCCATCTCGTGACCATTTTCAAAAATTCGAATTACTCATGGTCCTAAATAGTTCGTATTTCTGACGTTTTACTGGTCTCCGGTTTCAACATGTAAACTGTTTTAAAATCCTGGGAATTCTCTCAGCATTCTACCGTCAGAACGGCATTACTCTGATTGGAATACGAGGATGACGTGTCTCACCATTCACCTCGTTCACGCGTGCTTCATAAAGTTGAATTACACGGAAGAACACGTCGTGTCCGCGCATTTAAATGCATCGTTAGCTCCCCTTCCTTGTTAATAGCTTCGATTTTTGATTGGATGAGCGGGGATGATTTTATTTGCATTGGGTTCGATCAAAACCTATTTCTGACCGCCTTACGCGGATAATCACCGTAGAAAATCTGAAACTAAACCCTGGGGGGGGGGGGGGGTTAGTTAGCCCCAAGACATTTACGATGATGGGTTAATATTATGGTAATATATTACTGTTTCAATCACCTTCGTAAACACCCTTTGAAATAAAAAAAAAAACATTAAAAAATTATACAGCAGGGCACAACACTGATGTTCCAAAATAAAATGTAACGCCCGAATATTACTCGGGGTAGTTTTTTGTTGAGTGCATCGTACTGTTATACAGAACCTGATCATTCTGACATTGCACATGGGGCACATTTCTATTTCAGCACCCCCCCCCCCTCCCCCTCTTCTCATACCAGTTACATGTTACAAGTAAAAAAATTCTTACAATGCCAGAATGAAATAAAAGTTTTGTGAAAAAGATCGAACTTTAAAAATAATAATAATAATGCTTATCAAATTATTAAGATAAAAATATACGTCGACATACACAGTAGGCTTTTAGTATTAATAATAAAATATCCAGTAGGCATTTAGTATTTAGGAGGCGTTAGATTAAGTAAGGGGATTTTGGGCCCCCTGAAATCTAAGAGGTGGGGCCTGTACCCCGCGTGGCTCTGCAGTAATCAGGGTCTGCTGTTATACCCGAATATATCCCAGGAGAAGTTTACTTAGGTTTCATCTCTTTGTTAAACTCGAATCTATCTCTAGAAAAGTTAATTTTTGATCAATTTAATATCGTCAAAATAATGACAGTTAAAAGTTTAAGCATCATTCTTCATGACTAGCGGTACCCGCACTGCCTTGCCTGTCATGGTAACTTAAAAGATCACTTGATTAGCCTGTATATTTTTGGTTAATTCTGTAATGCAAACAGTTAAATTATTTTCGACATGTTTAAAATTTTTCTCCTGCGACTACCGATTGATTTCCTCTACGAAGCAACAATTATTTTCTGCGAGAAAAACGCATAAGAAAACAAAAACTAGATAACATGTCCTCATGTTCGTTTGTCACTCAATTTGGAACATCGCGTCTTCAAAATTCTCTATGTTACCCTCAAATGCTTGCCCATTTACTTCTGTGATTTTATTACCAATATAAATTGAAATCGAGCCAAAAGTAGTACAACTTTAAGATTTGCGGATTACAAAAATGTTTGTTTTGTTCATTGAATCAAAATTCTTTAGAACATTTCGTTTATTAGGAAATATAATGTTGCATTTTAATACATTCAATTAATAATAAATCAAATATCAAACCGTTACCTGTATTAACTGTAAACGAAATACTACGTAAGTTGTTTTTTTTTTTTTATTATTATTTGAAAAGTAACATAAACAGCATAAATCAGAATCAGTTGTAATAAACCGATACCGCACAATTAAAGAATGTTCCATCTTAGGTGAAGCTATAGTTTAACTATATTTCATCAACTCTATGTAATGTACTTTAATTATATTTCATTAAAAGTATAAAGTAAGACGAAAGAAAAAACATTGTTACTCACAGAAACTAATAGAAGCCATGAAAATTTTTTAGGTTTTCAAGTTTTCTCTGAAATTTAACAGTTTGGAAAAAAACTTCGCAACAGCTCTTATCATGAACACTTTACATTAATAAATAAATACATGTACAAAGAATAATTTCATTAAAACTAAGAAAGTAAAAAGCAGACGATTTTTATATAATGACAAAAAAATTTCATTTTAATTTTTAATAAGATAAAAGGCTTGAATCGCTGTAAAATAGTTTTCTTTTTAAATGTTTTTAAATAAGATAAAATAAAACAAAACAAAGGGACTAAAATACGTGTAAATAGGGTAAAACAAAACAAAACGTTGATTTTAGTTACGAAAATGAATTTCATTCATCTTTTATTTTTTACTTTATTCTCGGGCTCAATTCTCAACTCCAACAAACTAATAGCGGGAGCTGCGGCCACTGTCGAATGAAATGTAAAATAAACGCATGCGGTAACTTCTAAATTGCTTCTAAGCTTAATGAAAATAATCTTTGTTCGTATGTATGATTTTTTTTTGTTCTTCATCCTTTTTGAATGAATTTTTTTAAGTCTTGTAGATATTCTGGCCTATATAAAAAGCGATAAGAAATCAACAAGTATTGAGAAACGTTTTAGAAATTTAATCAAATCACATAGAATCTCCTTCTTTTTTACGAGTTTCTTTCCCCCTTCTCTTTTTTATTCAATCAAAACATGCTACGAACAATAATTTTAGGATTGTTGCAGAAACATCTATGAAAAGTAATTGTTCGGAAAACTATTGGAAAAGTTATTTTTCAAAAATGCACTCTTGATATTCACAACTCCAGAGCTCGAATACGCCACCTCGCGGAATTTACAAAATAAATTCCAGAGTTAGGCAGGGATTCAAATGAAACAGCACTGCAATCGCTTGGAATTGCAATCGCTACTGGAAGTGAATTACATTATCATCAACTTAACTTGGCATGACGTCACTACGGGTGGAGCCAGTAAGAGCTCACAAGCTCTCAGCGATCTCCTCTTATTCGCCAAGTAGGCTGTGACGTTTTATCTAGCTCGTTTTTCATAGGCAAACGTCACGCTAACTTCACGATGTTTTTATCAAGAAACGTTCTAATGTAATTCATTTCCAGTAGCGATTGTAATTTGCGATGGCCTGTTTCACTTGAATCCCTGCCTTAAAACAGTACATTCCACGTGTATGTTTTGAGTGTCAAAACAAGTTGGTCTTGGTCAAAACATAGGTAGTTTGTAATGATTGTTCATTTCAAAAAAACAAAGAACAAAAAAAAATCATACATCAAATCAAATATCACTATTTCATTTGGCTTAAAAGCAATAAAAACAGAACGGCATGCGTTTGTTTTACCTCTCATAGACAGTGACCGCAGCGTCCCCTATAGTTCGTTGGAGTTGCGAATTCTGTGCAATGCTAAAAATAAACTTCTGAAAGAAATCTGTCAGCGAAAAGGCCTGATTAAAATTTTAAATTTCATTTGAAATTTCGTCGTTATTTTTAACAATAGATTTTTTTTTTCAAGTTAAAATCAATATAAAACTTGTACATCGACAACTAGATTTTTTTAGAATGCATTAAATTTTAAATTTTAAAATTTTAACGAAAAGTTCTAAGAAAACTTTGAAAAATGCATTTAACGTATTGTAAACAAAGAATTTTAAGTAATGAAACTCACTTGTTTTATGATAATCCACAACTAACTTGGATTGGAATATCCACATTTCGTGCGAACATTCCACCGCTGCTACTCTTGTGGAAAGCAATGTTTTAACTTTATCTGTAGTTTTGTTGTTAATCACCACAAGGTAGCGTCTTCGAGCTCTGGAATTGCGAAGCGTTTAGAATCGCTTGGCTTGCATGAGGGTTGTATCCGAATTTTCTAAAAACAATTTTTACAGTTCTCTTAAGTCTCGTAGGAATTTCAAACAAATTTTTTCTAATGCGGAAAATTCCAAGCTTTCAAATGACCTAAAGCTTAAAACTGTGAATGAAACATTTCTCAACAACATTATTAAATTTATGGAGAAAATGAGGTTAAAATTGGAATAGAGAGAGAAAAAGAACGAAATTGAATTTTCGAAAAAAAGTTTCGAGGTGCTCGATCCCATGCTACAAAATTAATTTTGCTTCAAATTTTATGAAAATCGACAGAACGGTCGCAGAGCGCGTAACAGACATCCAGACGTCCAAATTTTCTGCTTCATTATTAGTAGGGATGACTAAAAACGAAAAATAAAAACTCTGCAATTCTAGCCAGGAAATCATTAGATAGAGTATAATAACGAAAAAAAACTAGCTGTCGTGGCCGTCACGAAACTTTTTTCTATATCTATCTTATGAATTCCGGTTACAAAATAAAATACGTACTCGCCCGAGTAATTGGAGACAGCTCCATTTTCCCAATTATCGTAATAACCCTGCAAATGCAGAATCAATGAGCGAAATTGGAAATCATTGCAAAAGCCTTGTTTAGATAAATTGCAAACATTTTATTTGTTAGTAAAAAGAAATTGGCAACAGTTAAAAATTTCAAATCATTGAAAGTTTTCAGATGTTTTGATAATTAAATAGCGTGAAAGCGATTTTTTAATGAATTAATTTTTCGCATTGTTGACTAAGCGCAAAAATCACCCCACCCTCCCCCTGTGGCGATTGGCGCTAAAATTTAATCGATGCTTGCTTCCATATTGGGTTAGTGTTATTCCAAATTTCATTCAAATCGCAGCAATATTTCCCGAGATACAGTAGGTGCGATGACAAAATAAGCACTTTTGATTGCTCCACCCCCCTTTGAGATATTGACACACAAATTGAATCAGCACCTGTACTCAATAGGGTCTACCTATGGACCAATTTTCGTTTGATTCCGCCGGTTACTTCCTGAGATATAGCAGTCACCCCCGCGCAGAACACGTGCGATTGCTCCACCTCCCTTGGAGATATTGACAAACAAATTGAATCAGCACCTGTACTCAATAGGGTCTACCTATGGACCAATTTTCGTTTGATTCCGCCGGTTACTTCCTGAGATATAGCAATCACCCCCGCGCAGAACACGTGCGATTGCTCCACCCCCCTTGGAGATATTGACAAACAAATTAAATCAGCACCTGTACTCAGTAGGGTCTACCTATGGACCAATTTTAGTTTGATTCCGCCGGTTACTTCCTGAGATATAGCACTCACTCCCGCGCAGAACACGTGCGATTGCTCCACCCCCCTTGGAGGAATTCGCTAAACAAAGTCAGGTGCACCAGTTCACATGGTGGTACATATGTGCAAAAATTTTTGTTCGATTTCATGCAGTAGTTTTTGCTCTAGCGCGGCCACAAAAACTGGTCACACACATACAGACTCACACACAGACACACACACACACACACAGACAGACATTTTCCAAAAATGGTCGAAATGGACTCAGCGCACCTCAAAACGTGCAAATCCGTCAAAATTCGACATTCGAAAATTTTCACGAAACCAATACTTTCTTCTATATATTAGATATAGAAGAAAGTAAAAAATGAACAAGTAGCAATCAAAAGGGAGCAGTAAAATATATATAAATTATTTGCCTTCGTGTCCCCTATCTTCTAAGAGGTTTACTATGTTCAAAACACTAACAATCTCCATATATTATTTCTCTAAGCCGAATCCTATACCCGGTCGCATTTAAGCATACCGTACTCGATTTTGGACATGCGAAAAGATACGCGCCATCATTGGTCGATTGCGTGTCAATCAATCGCCTAACGCCGCCCATAGGTTCAGAAAGTACGGGAAGTGAAAGAAAAATGTCAGAACAGAGTTTAAACGTCGTACGTCGTGCTAGGCAGGGGGGTGGGAGAGAATAGGTATTAACTGTCTTGACATCGTAAAATAAACATTTAGAATTTTTAGAATCAAGCTAAAAAGTGTTTTATTTCCAAAACAAACATAAATAACTTCTATGCAAATTCATCCCAAAACACGGAGTAGTGCCATCTATATGTAAACACGGAAAGCAATTTATGGAAATGCAATTTTCTTTTAAAACTTAAAACCAGTGCTCCAAATGTATTGGATTACTACTGTTCATGAATAATAGGAAAAATGAATATTAGCGCCCTTCTAAAACAGTTCTGAAAGTGCTGCAAAAATACTATACTTTACGTATTTACACATTTTTGATATTTTTTACAAATAAGATAGTATCTTAGAAATTTATTCTTGAGTAAAAGGGGGAAAATATTAAATTTTTACTACAGTGTTTGAGATTTAGGGATAGATATTCTTTTATTATTACTCTCAATGCGATATATGTACAATGTACATGTATTAGCATCCGTTTTATCAGTTCAAGAATTATTAATCATTAGACATTTAAAAATGTTCATATACATTTTCTTTAAACAGGAATTTCTATTAAACGTTTGAAGTGATTATCCGACTAATTATTAATGAAGAAAATTTCCTGATTATTGGCCCTGATGAAGTATCTCGTGGGGACAAGGTACATAAATTTTAAATGAAGAAATTAAATGATTTAGTCTCCTTAAAAACCATATTTTTTGGATATCGTTTAGCATGTCGTCTAATTGAAAAAAAAAAAAATGTTTAAAAAAAGAAAAAAAGTTGAAAAAAAAGTTGTCGAGTACTTAGTGCTACCTTAAAGTATGAAATTTTTTCCCCTGTCTTAATTTTCAGTTACATCAAACATTCATGGAGCAAAAAGAATGCAAGACAAGCAGAAGAACAAATTATGTGTTTATATACCCCAAAGTTATTTACAGATAGCACTAACGATTTACCAGAATAGGAAACGAAACGAAATGGAATATTTATATCTATTAAATTCACAAGCTCGAAAGTAACATTAAATTCAACGGACTTACAGAAATCGACAGTAATAATTTCCAAATTTTTATTACCTTGTTAAAAGCTTTACTGATGAATAACAGCCCCTCCCTTTGCAAAATAATATATTTTATAATTGATTCAATTATATTTTCCAATATTTTAGCACCAATAACAAAAAAAAAAAAAAAATATAACGTATACACAAAAAGATTTAATGCACATTAAAGTAGTCTAAATGCTAATGGTATAAAAATGCTTTTACCATTTTCTACCACGAAATTATGTAATTTTTAAGTAAATATTCGTCTTTTATTTTTATGAAGACCTGTGCGAATTCATATAGGCTGTATCTCAGAATAGTATTGCCTTTGTTTTGGCGTCAAAAGGAGATCTATCAATAAGTCGATTCGACCAATGATAGCGCGAATCTTTTCGCATGTCCAAAATCGAGTACGGTATGCTTAAATGCTACCCGGTCGAAACTCGCTCATTTCTTTATCGAATTGCATGAAAATTTATGATTTTGAAGCTTATCCCGCGGACTATTGACGAAAATTGGACCCATTCTCTAAAAAGTGTCGGTTCTTTTTTTATTCGAACTTCAATTTTTGGGCACAAAATTGACTCTATCTAGCGAAATAATTGTCGTATCGTCTCCATTTTGATTTCATTCGAAAGATTTAAAAAAATATGCGTTCTTTAGAACGTTTTTCCGCTAGCGCCGCGTAACGAGAATCTCGAAAATCCACGTTTAAGCGACTTATAAGCGATTGAAGTTTGAAAAAGTTAAATTTTTTGCTCAACTGTTAAAATCGTTACCATTGTTGTTCAAATCAATTTTAAATGCGACATTTCAAGCCAAGGCTTAGCTCGGTAAACCTTAATTGTAACTTTTATTGTTTCAAAATACTATGGTAGTTTTGCGATAACGTTAGTATTTAGTTTAGTAGTAGCCTTAGGTATTTGATTTTAATATAGGGTATCACTTTTGTAGTAGTTGTAAAAGTGAACGTGTCTTTGATCTCTTTAAAAAGTTGTCAGAACGACGGCAGTAGATGGCGATGTTGTGCAAACGTACAAGATTTTACAATGCCAAGGAACAGGGTACCAACAGGCAGACTAACAGGAAGGTGTATACAACATAGACAATATTAGACAATTCAACAATGCTTTGGACTTCGCTTCAGTCAAAGTGGACTCAGTTAACATTCCTGGCAGAGGTCCATATTGTTTTAAACTACATGGTCAAGTGTACCATATGATCGGGAACTTGCAACCTCCGGCAGGGACTACATCAACTTACGCTGGACTTTTCTTTATAGATTTCGACACTGCGCTGCAACTTCGGGCAGATAATGAAGCCAATAAAAATTGTCGTATTAAATTTTAAGTTTAAATGTTTTTTTTTTTTTTTTTTTTTTTTTTTTTTTTTTTTTTTTTTGCGGAATTCCACACGGGTCACCTAGTTTTATAAATTAGTCTGATCATCATTTGGCAGTTTATTTTGAGTAGAGTGTGATTTTCATAAAGTAATAAGTCATTTTTTTGACAGAAATATGATTTAATTTATTATTACCATCATAACTAGTTCTTATTTATAAATTGTAAGATTTTAACCCTTTATTTCCCAAATTAATTTAGCAATAAATTTTTATACATATTTTTTTATACATTTTTTTAGATATTTTAGATGAAAATACACCAAAAAACATATATATCGAGTATGAAAATATTGCAGATATCGCCCTGAGAGTTTGTACATATTTTCCAATCATGCTAATTACATTTTTAAGTGAACTTATAGTATAAAAGAACTAGCTGCGTGGCCCGGCGTTGCACGGGCTACATCTGAACAAAAATTAACTATACTGGTACAAAAAAAGATGAAAAAAGAATTCTACAAAAACATGATGAATCATATTATTTACTTAGATTAGTAACTATCTTAAATCATTAAAAAAAAAAAAGAAGGTTTGACTCATTTGAAACCTACTTACGTACCTATTACATAAGAAAAAAAAAGTCAAAAGAATAAGAAAACAATACCCTATATAAATATACTATGGTTTTAAATTATGTGCTTAGTTAAGAAGCTGAGGTACACTATAATAAGAACAACCACAAATGAAAAACAAATACTAACAATGCAGAAATAAGGAAGACAAAAGTTAATAGAAAAATCCTACAAAACAAATTATACACCTGAATATCAAAGAAAAACACGAAAACCATTTCGTGATCTGAGCCATGTGGCAAGAGGCAAGACTCTCGAGGCTAGAGTAATTTTCAACCAACGCTCTCGACACAGTTGCTAAAAAAATAATTTTAACGAACGACATCTCTCGAGAAGAGTGGAAACTAATCCACATTAAAGCCCAAATCACTGGGAATCATTGGAGTGCAAACTATAAGCTCCCCGTTTGAGCAACTGCTCTATTGTCAACCATTGAATGTAGAGGGCGCCTCCACAGTTGCAAAAGATTAGCAATACTCTTTATGAGCGCCATCTCTCGAGAAGTGAGGAAACTAATTCTTTTCGTAGAGTTTATTATTTTTTACATTATTATTTTTAGTTATAACAATAACTCCTATAGCCTAAAGCCTTCCTGGATAAATGGACTATTCAACACAAAAAGAATTTTTCAAATTGAATCAGTAGTTCCTGATATTAGCGCGTTCAAGCAAACAAACAAACAAACTCGACAGCTTTATATTATTATAAAGATATCATATTTTCAAAAAAAAAAAAAAGCTAACAAAAGCACGTTGTATAATAGTTCTGAAAATGTTCGGAGGGGGTTTAAACCCTGAAAACCCCTCCCTTAAATACGGCCCTGTTTCCATATGCGATACTAGACACAAAAAAATATTATAACAAAAAGCATTTTAATGTAAATGCTCCAAATTTCGGAATACATTTCGATACATAAATTTAAAACATTACATAAACTTTAAAAAATTCAAAATTTCCCGAGTGGAAATAAATCCCTCCAGGGGAAAAAAAAAGACTTTTTACTCCTAAGTTTCCAGTTTTTTTCCCGACTGGTTCTCATCTCTAGTTATGATTAATACACATTTAAAAAAAATTGAATCTGTAATTTTGTCCACCAGTGTATATGTTACCTTCTGCTATCATTGACGAATAAACCACTTCATAGACGTGAAAATATACCGAGCTTTTTGAAATGATTTATTATTCTGGTAGGGGAAAGTCTGATCATAACTTCGCACAGCGATATGTTATCATCTACAAAACATGTTAGATAGCTTTTTCAACGTGAAATATAATTTGTTCTCCGCACGTGCGTGCTAAGTATCAACGTTTTGTCGTCGCACGCAACGCACGCAACATCTGTTAATAACTTGTTCAAGTCAATTGAGGTATGAATCGACAAAATTATGGCTTAGTTATCGTCTGAGAAAAAAAAAGAAAAACCTTTTTTGTTTCTTTTTTGATTATATATATCTCTTTATTAAAGACTGCAGCTATATCGCTATTGCTCTTTTCGTCAGTTTTGCCTTCAACTACAAGTTAATGCAACAATATATATATACATAGAATGTTACAATCTAAATTTATAAATATTACGTGTCCCTGTGTTTGTGGCCAATGGGCTTCTCAGCTACTGAACCGATTTTAACCAAATTTTGCACGCAGTTTCAGTTTGGTCCAACTTAAATGATAGGATAGTTTTTATCTCAATTTAGGACCGCAATATATATATATATATATATATATATATATATATATATATATATATATATATATATATATATATATATTTGCAAATTATCAATTTAGCTACCAGCTTTTCTGTATTCTTGGCTAAGTCTTTTTACTAAGCCTTTTTTAACACCTCCATGGCTAAGCGACATAAAGCACACGTTCTGGCAGCTTCCGGAGCGCAGTAAACAGGTTGTAAGTTAGCGGTGCGTTGAGTGTTATTCGACTTTTTTGTGAAGTAAATTATAAACAAGCGCGTTACTTCCCTTGAAATTTATATGTCATAAGCTGTCAGAAACGATTATAACTTCAGAGTTTTTACGCATCTGAGGCTGAGAGGTGGAAAGCGCTTGGTGGGATAGCTCCTGGACTGCATTTAAGTGGCTGTTCTTCTTACTACTATTATATATATATAAAAATTACGTGTCCCTGTGTTTGTGGCCAATGGACTCCTCAGCTACTGAACCGATTTTAACCAAATTTTGCACGCAGTTTCAATTTGGTCCAACTTAAATGATGGGATAGTTTTTATCTCAATTTAGGACCGCAATATATTTTTTATTGCAAGTTATCTACTTAGCTACCAGCTTTTCTGTATTCTTGGCTTCTATAAGATAAAATCTGCTGCTGGGTTGCCAGTTGCTTCGGAAGCAAAAAGATGATAATGGTAACGATCAAGGATGTCGAATCGGTTTCTGGCATATTCGTCCCGATTCTCTTAATTTAAATTGTGCGTGTAAGTATTATTAAATCAATTTTCGAAAAAGTATTATTTGCTTACTTCTCCTTTACTTAATTCAATTTATTAAAGCAGTTTAGATACTTAACATATGCTATTTTGTATGTTTTAAAAATATTTTTTCACTCGTGTTTAGGTACAAATATTTTTTTAGGAAAATTATTTTAGTGAAAAATATCATACCTTTTTCGAGCTTTGAGTTATAAAATATTCATATTGTTTAGTGATTTTTATGTCAGGTGTATTTAGACAAAGAAAGGCTCACTGCATTATGTGATCTTTTACCTATGTAATATTTAAATTTTTAGTGATTTAGTTCAGAATTGTATTTGCTAAACGTATCCATCTGCAGCAATAAATTTGCAAATTATTGTTCAACAATACATTTGGTATTTACTATTAAAAAAACAAATTCTTAGGAGGGAAAATGTATTGTTTTATGGTGCGAAGATTAAAATTATTTCTATACACACAATTTTTACCGTCACATTGCTTTGTAACATAAATATACACCTCATAGTTTGCGATTCAAAATTCGACTGTTTCGTAAATATCGTACCTTTTCGGGTTTTTAAATTATACAATATTCATTTTTTTGTGATTTTGTATTTCAATTGTATTGCAATAAAAAAAGGTTTTACTGTAATTTGTGAACTTTTACCTGTGTAATATTAAAATTTAGAGTGATTATCTCTGTAACGGTAATAAAGTTTTACGTTTCTATTGAAACATTATAGTTTAACCCATACCTTAGCCACAGCAACGCGTGGCCGGGTCAGCTAGTTTATATATAAAAAAAAACAGTGGCACTCAGGAAATGTCGACAGAAATGAAAACTTGAGCGATTACGTGTGTATTTTTTTTTTATTTAAGAACATCATAGAAATAGAACGAGGCTTTATTAAACCAGACGAGCGATCAACTGTCAAAAACGCTACAGACTGGTCTCGGCTCAAGAGGAGCTCTGTATAGACAACTGAAGAATATTCTAGACCACTTTAAATTAAGTTATTTACATAAATTTACATATTTAGAAATTTCCTACAAACTTTAAGAAAGACTTCGGAAAGTTAAAGAGTAATGAACGAATATTCGAACCTGAGGTTCGAACTCGCTATCTCAAAGTTTGCAGTCCAGCACCTTAGCCTTTCGGCCAACCGGGAGCTTGCTAAGAGACGCCCAACGCGGCTATAAACACATTTTCATTTCAAAAATCATTTCACCCGAAAATCTATTAATTAATTAATTCGAATTATATTCCATCTATTAATTAATTCGAAGCTGAAGAGCATTAAAAAGCATCTACTTTCGATTGCTTGTAAAAAAAAAAATGGATGACATTAAATCTGTGGATCTTAACTGATGATCCCAAACTTTGACGAGTCCTAAGATTTTTTCTTGCCTACGTTACAAAAAAAATTAATTAAAATATTATAAGATGTTCTTTACACTATGTTCTTTACATTTATGCCATACTTTTAAGATAGATAATCCACAACTTTAAACCTGAAAATACGCAGCATTAGGATGTAATCACATGTCACCTGTTACTTTTTTTTCCAACGAAACTGGACTTTGCACATTTATTTTTCATATAATCGTGTAATTTTCTTCCATCTTTATTATTTATTAAAATTACATTTTCTGATATTAGTTCAAAAACTGCTCATCTCTACTAGTCCGTGGAGTTAGTGCAAACATATTTCACTTCCGGATACCAGTCTGAAATTTTATGTGGGGCTTAAATTCACATAGGAGGACAAAAAAACGCCGGGAGACACTTGATCGGAGGTCAAGGTCATTCCGCGATGACGTCATCAAAATGGCCGCTTTTACAGGTAAATACGTTCGTTTAACTGCTTAAAACTCTATCATAGATTGAAATATTGCAAAACTCAAATATCTCATCTGAAAGCTCTTTAAAAGAGCTATTTAGAAAGCTTTAATTTTTCTTTCTGAGGTCAAGTTCTCACCTGTAATGACGTCATCAAAATGGCCGCTTTTACAGGTAAATACGTTTGTTTAACTCCCCCTAAAACTCCATCATAGATTCAAATATTGCAAAACTCAAATATATCATCTGAAAGCTCTTTAAAAGAGCTATTTAAAAAGATTTAATTTTTCTTTCTAAGGTCAAGGGCCCACCTGTGATGACGTCATCAAAATGGCCGCTTTTACAGGTAACTACGTTTGTTTAACTCCCCCTAAAACTCCATCATAGATTCAAATATTGCAAAACTCAAATATATCATCTGAAAGCTCTTTAAAAGAGCTATTTAGAAAAAATTAATTTTTCTTTCTGAGGTCAAGGGCCCACCTGTAATGACGTCATCAAAATGGCCAATTTTACAGGTAAATACGTTTGTTTAACTCCCCCTAAAATTCCATCATATATTTAAATATTTCAAAACTCAACTATATCATCTGAAAGCGCTTTAAAAGATCTATTTATAAAGATATAATTTTTCTTTCTGAGGTCAAGGGTTCACCTGTGATGACGTCATCAAAATGGCCGCTTTTGCAGGTAAATACGTTCGTTTAATTGCTTAAACTCCATCATAGATTAAAATATTGCAAAACTCAAAGGTATCATCTGAAAGCTCTTTAAAATAGCTATTTAGAAATATTTAATTTTTCTTTCTGAGGTCAAGGGCCCACCTGTAATGACGTCATCAAAATGGCCGCTTTTAAAGGTAAATACGTTTGTTTAACTCCCCCTAAAATTCCATCATATATTTAAATATTTCAAAACTCAACTATATCATCTGAAAGCGCTTTAAAAGATCTATTTATAAAGATATAATTTTTCTTTCTGAGGTCAAGGGTTCACCTGTGATGACGTCATCAAAATGGCCGCTTTTGCAGGTAAATACGTTCGTTTAACTGCTTAAAACTCCATCATAGATTCAAATATTGCAAAACTCAAATACATCATCTGAAAGTTCTTTAAAAGAGCTATTTAGAAAGACTTATTTTTTCTTTCTAAGGTCAAGGGCCCACCTGTGATGACGTGATCAAAATGGCCGCTTTTACAGGTAAATACGTTCGTTTAACTGCTTAAAACTCTATCATAGATTGAAATATTGCAAAACTCAAATATCTCATCTGAAAGCTCTTTAAAAGAGCTATTTAGAAAGCTTTAATTTTTCTTTCTGAGGTCAAGTTCTCACCTGTAATGACGTCATCAAAATGGCCGCTTTTACAGGTAAATACGTTTGTTTAACTCCCCCTAAAACTCCATCATAGATTCAAATATTGCAAAACTCAAATATATCATCTGAAAGCTCTTTAAAAGAGCTATTTAGAAAGATTTAATTTTTCTTTCTAAGGTCAACGGCCCACCTGTGATGACGTCATCAAAATGGCCGCTTTTACAGGTAACTACGTTTGTTTAACTCCCCCTAAAACTCCATCATAGATTCAAATATTGCAAAACTCAAGCATATCATCTGAAAGCTCTTTAAAAGAGCTATTTAGAAAAAATTAATTTTTCTTTCTGAGGTCAAGGGCCCACCTGTAATGACGTCATCAAAATGGCCAATTTTACAGGTAAATACGTTTGTTTAACTCCCCCTAAAATTCCATCATATATTTAAATATTTCAAAACTCAACTATATCATCTGAAAGCGCTTTAAAAGATCTATTTATAAAGATATAATTTTTCTTTCTGAGGTCAAGGGTTCACCTGTGATGACGTCATCAAAATGGCCGCTTTTGCAGGTAAATACGTTCGTTTAATTGCTTAAACTCCATCATAGATTAAAATATTGCAAAACTCAAAGGTATCATCTGAAAGCTCTTTAAAATAGCTATTTAGAAATATTTAATTTTTCTTTCTGAGGTCAAGGGCCCACCTGTAATGACGTCATCAAAATGGCCGCTTTTAAAGGTAAATACGCTTGTTTAACTCCCCCTAAAATTCCATCATATATTTAAATATTTCAAAACTCAACTATATAATCTGAAAGCGCCTTAAAAGATCTATTTATAAAGATAGAATTTTTCTTTCTGAGGTCAAGGGTTCACCTGTGATGACGTCATCAAAATGGCCGCTTTTGCAGGTAAATACGTTCGTTTAACTGCTTAAAACTCCATCATAGATTCAAATATTGCAAAACTCAAATACATCATCTGAAAGCTCTTTAAAAGAGCTATTTAGAAAGACTTATTTTTTCTTTCTAAGGTCAAGGGCCCACCTGTGATGACGTGATCAAAATGGCCGCTTTTACAGGTAAATACGTTTGTTTGACTCCCCCTAAAACTCCATCATAGATTCAAATATTGCAAAACTCTAATATATCATCTGAAAGCTCATTAAAACAGCTATCTGGAAAAATTTAATTGTTCTTTCTAAGGTCAAGGGCCCACCTGTGATGACGTCATCAAAATGACCGCTTTTACAGGTAAATACGTTTGTTTAACTCCCCCTAAAACTCCGTCATAGATTCAACTATTACAAAGCTCAAATATATCATCTGAAAGCTCTTTAAAAGAGCTATTTAGAAAGATTTAATTTTTCTTTCTAAGGTCAAGGGCCCATCTGTGATGACGTCATCAAAATGGCCGCTTTTACAGGTAAATACGTTTGTTTAACTCCCCCTAAAACTCCATCATAGATTCAACTATTGCAAAACTCAACTATATCATCTAAAAGCTCTTTAAAAGAGCTATCTAGAAAGATTTAATTTTTCTTTCTAAGATCAAGGGCCCACCTGTAATGACGTCATCAAAATGGCCGCTTTTACAGGTAAATACGTTTGTTTAACTCCCCCTAAAACTCCATCATAGATTCAAATGTTGCAAAACTCAAATGTATCATCTGAAAGCTCTTTAAAAGAGCTATTTAGAAAAATTTAATTTTTCTTTCTGAGGTCAAGGTCCCACCTGTAATGACGTCATCAAAATGGCCTCAAATGACGTCATCACAGGTGGGCCCTTGACCTTAGAAATAAAAATTAAATCTTTCTAGATAGCTCTTTTAAAGAGCTTTTAGATGATATATTTGAGTTTTGCAATATTTGAATCTATGATGGAGTTTTAGGGGGAGTTAAACAAACGTATTTACCTGTAAAAGCGGCCATTTTGATGACGTCAGTACAGGTGGGACCTTGACCTCAGAAAGAAAAATTAAATCTTTCTAAATAGCTCTTTTAAAGAGCTTTCAGATGATATATTTGAGTTTTGCAATATTTGAATCTATGATGGAGTTTTAAGCAGTTAAACGAACGTATTTACTTGTAAAAGCGGCCATTTTGATGACGTCATCACAGGTGAGCCCTTGACCTCAGAAAGAAAAATTAAATCTTTCTAAATAGATCTTTTAAAGCGCTTTCAGATGATATAGTTGAGTTTTGAAATATTTAAATCTATGATGGAGTTTTAGGGGGAGTTAAACAAACGTATTTACCTTTAAAAGCGGCCATTTTGATGACGTCATTACAGGTGGGCCCTTGACCTCAGAAAGAAAAATTAAATATTTCTAAATAGCTATTTTAAAGAGCTTTCAGATGATACCTTTGAGTTTTGCAATATTTTAATCTATGATGGAGTTTAAGCAATTAAACGAACGTATTTACCTGTAAAAGCGGCCATCTTGATGACGTCATCACGGGAGTTCATGACCACTGATCAAGTGTCTCCCGGCGGTTTTTTGTTCTTATATATGTACCTAAGCTCTGTACCAAATTTCACACTGGTATCCGGAAGTGAAATATTTAGGCTGTTTTTGTCGCTAACTCCACAGACTATACGTGAACATACACTGCTCGACATTGAAAATGCAACACCAAGAAGGAGTGGTCAGAAATTGATGAAACTTGGTAAGAAGACAGAGACAGCATGGAACAATAAGTGATATTTATTTCAAAACAAATAAGCAAAATTTAGAGCGAGGACGGCGTCGGCTCAGTAAGAAGTAGGACCACCGCGGACAGCGATGCACGAAGAAACACGTCTAGGCATGGAGTCAATAAGCCTGCGGATGGTGTACTGAGGGATGGCACTCCATTCCCTTTCAACCATTTGCCACAGTTCGTCCTCTGAACGAGGCAGTGACAGGTTCTGCAAACGGCGTCCAATCACGTCCCACACATGTTCGATTGGTGACAAGTCAGGAGAGTATGGTGGCCAGGAAAGCATCTGTACACCTCGTAGAGCATGTTGGCTGATTCGAGCACTGTGAGGCCGGGCGTTATCCTGTTGAAAAATTGCATTTGGCAGACCCTGAAGGTAGGGGATTGCCACCGGCCGCAGTACATTATCTACATATCGTTGGGCCGTCATAGTGCCCCGAATACGAACTAGAGGTGATACGGAATTGTATGCAATAGCGCCCCAAACCATTATGCCACGTTGTCGCGCTGTGGGGCGTTCCACAGTTACTGCCGGATTCGATCTTTCTCCACGTCGACGCCACACACGTATGCGATGACTATCGCTGGACAAACAGAAGCGGGATTCATCTGAGAACACTACGGTTTGCCATTCTGCCATCCACGTCGCTCTGGTCCGGCACCATTCCAAACGTTGGAGTCTGTGCTGTGAGGTCAATGGCAGTCTTCTTAGCGGGCGCCGTGATTGCAGGCCACGTGCAACCAGTCGACGGGAAATGGTTCTGGTCGACACAGGAACATCCAGGGTACCTTGCACGTGCTGCAGAATCGACGTACAAGTGACTTGCGGGTCCGCCACAGCTTGTCGGTGAATCCGTCGATCCAAGCGGTCTGACGTCACTCTGGCTGCACCTGCACCCCTCAATGTGGCTACATTTCCTCTTTCCAACCATCTCCGACACAGCCGATGCACAGTGCTTGCATCCATGTGGGTATCAGCTGCAATTTGACGTATGGACCAACCTCCCCTTCTCAGTCCGATCACCATACCCCTTGTAAAGTTGTCTATATGCTGGAAGTGTCTTCGTTGAGGACGGCGTGGCATTTCCTCCTATCACACGTATCCTTCGAGACAAAAACCAAATTTCTCCGATAATTAGTCTGGCAGAAAAACCAACATGAACATAGCCCACTTTTCAACTTCATTCTCTTATATCTTACTTCACGTGCGTCGGAGAGCTGCGCATTTCATATCATTTGCATAACTCAGTGACGTGCGTCTACGGTAAAATTTGCATGAATTTCTGACCACTCCTTCTTGGTGTTGCATTTTCAATGTCGAGCAGTGTATTTTAATGCAAAGAAATAATACTGAAAAAGTTACTTTTAACCTATTTAATAAATTGTCTCATGTGCTGCTTTAAAAAACGACTGAAATAATGCCACCACAGTTTCCGTAGTCCATGGCTTCCTAAAATACGAGAAAGACGCAAATCAAAAATTGCTAATATTCAATAATGTTTAACAGCTATAAAATGACATATGGCATATTTTACTTAACATTTTTTCCTTATCCGGTTAAAGAGAGTCAGAAAAGGACATCTAAAAAAGTGCAGAAGGAAACTAAATAGCACAGGAAAAATAAAGTATTTCTATGTATTTAAAAAAGAATCGAAGATAGAAGAAAAGAAAAGTAAAACACTTTTGATACACCACTTCTTTGTGCAATTACAAAAGAAAGAAAAAAGTAAATGAAAAAGAAAAACCCAAATTTGATTCGTGAAAGTGCTTTCATACTGGGAGCATTTTCTCGCCCCTCGCTATAACCGAAAACCTGAAATTATTTAACTAAATTTCTAGCCAGAAGCCTGGAACCAGGTTCTCGTTTTTTTCTCTTTGGTTTACATCGTGTATCATATTTATCAATCAACTGCAATCTCACGGTAGGTAGAAAAAACTTAAGTCTATAGTAAAAAAAAAAAATCCTCATTAAAATTTAATGCTAATTATACAACAGCTTTCTTAACCTCTGCCTTTTACCTTATACAACAGTA